>CM060947.1:105940563-106248888 GCA_030765055.1 Mantis religiosa | reverse complement strand
ACAATTAATTTGCTCTGTGGGGCCAAAGTAATAAAAAAGGAACTAAAAGGAACTTGAACATTAGGCTTAAAGAGCATTTTAGGAACATCAGAATAAAGAAATAGATAAATCGGTGGTAGCGTACCATTTTTGGAAGGAGAATCATGATATAGAATGAGAAAGCCACTTATTAAAATGTATCCAAGGTCCAGCTGCATTAACCACGTGGGAAAAAATCTTCATAAAGAAATATGAAAAAAAATTGTTTAATTTCGACACTACCTTCGAAGAAAACCCAAACTTCAAGTTTATCAAGATACCAACAGAGACGTACTTATCACATCCAAGGAGTTCACCAAACCAACATCTATTAGTCTACAACAGGCTGATGATGTTAGGAAGATCCTACCGAAATGTTTTCTAGATAAATACTAGCAATAAGTGGAGCATTGAGTACTAGTTCGACTCAATTTTCTTTTTTGTGTAATTTTCTCCTCCAACGTTGTCATATCGGACGATGAATGGAATGGGTGAAATGATGCTCAAATGAGCCCAGGGTCCATAGAGCTTAGAGTTACCTGACATGCGTCCTTCAGGATAAGGGAAATCCCTGGAAAAAACCTTATCCAGGTAACTTACCCTGACCGAGATTCGAACTCAGGACCTCTTGAACGTGAGGCAGACACCCTACCACCACGCTACCAAGGTGGGCTGACTCAAAATTATGTTGATTTACTTCGTTTGTCCCTGTGTACAGGTGGTTTTTGATAGATAGAGTCAACATTAAAAATTCAATGCCATGGCCGCGATTTGAACCATGATGTCCTGGTTTCCATCCAGTCGCTCTAACCCATTGAGCTACCATGGTCAACTTGCTGTCATGACATTAAATTCTCCTTTTGACTCATATATTTCCCTGGAATATTTATATTTCCCATATATATGCACTCGTATATTTCCCATGGTAGCTCAATGGGTTAGAGCGACTGGATGGATACCAGGAGATCCATGGTTCAAATCCCAGCTGTGGCATTGACTATTTCATGTTAACTCTATCAGAAACCTTAGCCTGTTTACGTCTAGTGTGAAGAAATGATTAATTTCCATCAGTTACTAAAACTAGTGTGTGGTTTGTTCACCAATCAGAGCTGATCCATTGACATCACGGAAAACTGTTTCCACAGAAAACTGTTGCACATGGTAAAAATAAAAAGCTCAGTCTTTATTGACTCGCCCTCGTATATCTAAAACAAATGTGTGAACTTGTAATGTAAATTTATTTTGATTAACAAGAAGTAGTCTTAAGAATAAACTTTTGTAAGAAAAATTTATAGAAAAGAGTAGAGAAAGTCATGTGAATGCAACACATAGGATATTTCTTGACCCATTTTTATAAATGCTTTGCAGTGCATTACTCCTCATTTTGTGTAACATATGCCTTCTTAAGCAGTGGTAAGAGAAACTTTTCCATTTTTCTCCTGGAAATGTATTTGGATGAATAATTTAGTTAATAGTAAATTAAATTATCTCTGTTTTTTAAAACTACTTAATATTTTTTAAAATTATGTTAATTCATTGCTTTAACTTACCGCATAAAGGTTGTCTTCTATAACACTTCCAGAGATAAGGTACAAAATACTCAAGATAAATGGGACAGTGTGTTCTGTCATAGCACCAGTCATGCATTTTACAGCATCTGTAAATAGAGAACTTTCAAGGAGACGAAGGTCCAGTTTTACACAAAAGTAAATACAAATAACAAATATGGCTCAAATGTATGTAATGTACGTTGCTATGTTCAGTTTCTAAATTAATGCGATTTTTGTGATGACAGTGCAATAAGTACCCATGTTTTGAAATAGATGGTGTTGCTAAGGCAAGTTGTGTTACCATTGTATACTATCATTTGTTACACGTTGCCAAAAGAAATTTGTCAGGTACTGATCCATAGGTTAGTTTGGATTTGGCAAGCATTTCAGTAAGTCTTTTGTGTTTTCACTAAAATGATGGGAAAACTTACGAGGAGATAAAAGCAAAATTGGATGCTGTTTATGGCCACCTTTGCCATCTTTGACAACATTTAGATATTGGGTTCAATGGCATTAAACATAGTTAAACATCTATTTCTGATGAGTAGCCCAGGACACCCTACAGATGTGGTTACTAAGGAAGTCATTCATAAAGTCCATGATTTGATTCTCGTGCACTGTAGAATGAAAGTTCACGAAGTGGCAAAGGCCATAGTTGTGTCAATGGATATGGCAATTCAAGTTTTGCATGATATGTTGGAGACGAAAAAGTCAGCCTTATGTGCACATGTTTACTTGCATTGAAAAACAAGCAGTGTGATTTTTAACTTTGAAGCTGTGATTGTACTTATTTAAGTGCAAAGTGAAGGACTTTTTGAATCAATTGTCACACAGTGATAAACAGTCTTCATCATTATATTGTGGAAACAAAGCAGCAATCAAAACAATAGGTTGCTTTCGGTGCATGTGGTCCAAAGAAAGCAAAGACGGTCCCATCGGACAATATTTTTGGGTTGCAAATGATATAAGCATTGACTTCTTGGAAAAAGGACAAACTATTGCTGAATGACATTGGCCTGATTCTATAAGAAGATGGAGATATGGCTACAGTTGGTGAAAAAAGAAAGTGCTATTTTACTACAATGAAGTAACACATTCATCTAGTGTTGTCGCTGCCAAACTTCATGAATTGCTACATATGCCCAATAGTTTTCCGACGTGGTTCAGTGCGACTTCTTGTTCCCAAATATGAATAAATGGCTTGCTGGGGCAAAATTTAGGTCAAATGAAGTCATTAACAAGAAAGGGGTATATTTTACAGAGCTTGACAAATTCTATTTTTTGAGGCATTAAAAATGGCAGGATCATTGGGGAGAAGTATACATTTCTTCAAGAAGACAATGATAAATAAATAATTTCTATTTGAAAATATTGGTATTTCATTCCTATTTTCCAAGCAAACACACAGTCAAATGACTCTTCACATTAAATGGTTTGTTGATGTTTTAAGCTCTTCATCATTTTATCTTGACATTGTAAAAGAAAAGCTATTTTATATGTAGTTCTTATTATTATTTGAAATCAACAATATTGATATCTAATTTGGTCTGGGGTTATCTGGAGGCTAATGCTGGGAACAAAATGGAGCAAACTTTAGGTTTACTAGAGCATTTTAAAACAATGAGCATTTTGAAGGTCAAATGCACATGTTGTGGTTGACTGGATATGGAATATAAAATAATATTACTGAGTACAACTAGTGTTCTTTTGTTTAGCAACAGAAGTTGAAATCACAATGGATCTGGCAGAGTAGATATACGAGGGGTGATCAGAAACTTAGGTTACAAAATCTGCAGTGAAACGTGTAGGTACATTTTATTTCATATAACCAATATAGCCAACTGATGGTACATAATTTAGTTTATTTTTCAACATAGTTTCCATATTAATTAAGACAATTGCTGCTTCGTGTGATGAGTTTGAATAAGTCCTCCTTGTACAAATCCTGTCCTTGCATATTCAGCCACAAATCCTTGGCTTTCTAGTACTCCAAGCGAGGTAAACGCTAAGAGTCACTTGGACTGTAGGGAGGGTGGTCGATGATGTCCCATATCAATTGCTCAACAGTTTATGATGTGAAGAAAGATAACGCCCTGAGTGAGAAGTCCTGGCGGTTTCCTTTTGATTGCTTTGCACAATCGTATTGGTTAGTGCTCGCTGTGTGCCATCTTTCCAAAATTTCCACAATTATAACTCCTTAATATCCAGAAACACTGTGCCATGATCTTCCCTGTAGATGGTCTCATCTTAAATTTCTTTGTTTTTGGAGAGGAGGACGTTTCCACTACATTGATGACCGCTTACTTCTGGGAGTATAGTGCTATTTTTATTAACAACCTCCAGCATTAAGTCAAATCGGGCAATGAATGAAATGGGTAAAATTATGTTCAAATGAGCCCAGGGTCCATAGGGTTTAAGTTATTAATATTTATTTTTCAGGATAAGGTAAAACCCTGGAAAAGGCCTTATCCAGATAACTCATTCTGACCAAAATTTGAACTCAGGACTTCTTGAATGTGAGGTAGACACGCTACCACCATGCTACAGAAGTGGACATACAACAAATATATTCATAAAATTACCTAAAAGTATATTCATAAACAGCAGTATACAAGATATAATATAAGTAAGGTTCAACGTGGACTATCGATTACATAACAGATTCCTCTAAATAGACTTTAATACTGCCAAATTCTTTAATTTTAAAGATTAATATGAATATTAATATTGCTTAATATGAAGCCGATAGAAGAATAAGCATTTTTAAGAATAGTTTATATAAAAGTGAGTAAAGAAAGTTAGTGAGGGGAAACATCAAATATTTTTTTGCATTTTAGTTTTAACTTTCTTTTAAGATATGTCTATGGTAACTGTTATTAAAATACAAATGTAGAAATTACTTTTTCAGTGATAAGTACTCTAATGAAAAGATTTCTTGCAAGTTAGCCAACAATAACCAGCACATCGTTATTTGAATGTCCGGTAAGAAATATTTCTTTTTAATGGAGAGAATCAGCCAGAAAAAAACAGAAGCATCAGATTCACTTACATTAATGGAGAGGACCAGTGATGCAATATCTGTCACCCTTTGGCACAACTATTTATTTTCAGATTCACTACTTACCTGTCAATGCCATCTACAGTGTATCCTGAGCCAAGGAAACCACAGTAACAGCCATAGCCCTTGAAGGCTAAGGGATCACACCCTGTTGCACAGAGAACCATGTTATACAAATGAAAGACTCCTCTTTTGGTTCTCTTAGATTTGTGAAGTAGATAGTGTGCTTCCAGCAGCTTGCTGGAAGAACCCCAAGGATCATTGCTATACCCTACATACACTACAGACATTTCCTCTTCAATGGAGTTGCTTTCTTCAGTTACATTGTTGTCTCCAAGTATTCCTGCAATATAAGAAATATACTGTAAAATATTTGATGTCATACTGTATGACTCATACATCCTAATGAATTTCTTCCATTTTGAATGTTATACTATTCACATAAAAAGGGACTGTTCTAGGTTTTACTTATAAATGTTTAGGCAAGAAGATTTCAATTGATGGTAACAGCTCTTGTAATGGAGAGAAAAGAAAGGAGGCAGTGAAAGGAAGAAGTGCACACTTTCAAGTAAGCCAATTAGGTGACAAGAAAATCTAAATGTGGATCTAAATGGGATTATAAGAAATAAATCTTATAAATCTAAATGGGATTTGTTTATAAATAGTTTATAAATCTAAATGAGATTTAAAAATAGGGAATGCTATACTCTCTACCATGTTCCTAGATATTCATTCCTCTACAAGCTATGTTTACATCACAAACACTGGTACTTTGATGAAAATCATTAGTCCTTTTCTAAAAATCCTAAGATATAGCACCTTTGCATGTAAAGGATCGTTTAGGGTGGAAGAATTTCCTGAAAATCTTAGTGTTGTTGAAGATACTAAACTTAAATATCTTCTTCTTTAAGTGTTTACCCTCCTCATATGTAGGATTACATCCTCAGGAGCCATAAGTGAGTGCTTGGGAGATGCCTGTTGAGAATCAGATAGAGTATCTCTTTCTGGATCAGATAGCATACACGGTGAAACCGAAATTATTGGTTGCCAGAAGCAAAGAATAATGATAGACGTAAAAGGAATGTTGGTTCTTTGTGAGACCAAGCCCCCAAGGCCAGTTTAGTTGGGGAAACTGTTTATAACAATGCCATGAATGAAAGGAACAGTGACCTTAGAAGGTTTCTAAAGGAATTGTCACTTGACATACATGAATAGGGTATTCTTCGGATCGTTTACAATGGCGACCAAAACAGCCACAAAAGGACTTTGTTTGGTTTGGAAAAGGAGTTTGGAGAGTGAAAGTTATATAAAGATACACACGCGCGCAGAGGTGGTCAGACACTCTTCGGCTTGTCGCCGATGGAGCCGGGTCACGGCTATGAAACCATTATCCGGCGTGTAGCCGATATCAAGAAGAGTCAGACGTGAAACCTTTTTAGAGCGGTCAACTTGTTCGGTCTCGAATATTTGTCAGGTCATCAAAAGTTATCGAGAAATATAATTAGCATTCAGTCACTATAAACCGTGATTGGTAACCCTCGGTCGGCAGCTTCCATTTCGAGGTTTGAAATAAGAAGCAGTGAATAGATAATTTGGAAACGGGCATTCCAGTGTTGTAAAATTTCCTTCTCACACACATCCACGCATACCCTGAGAGAAACCTCATTGCTCGCCGACTTCTGTGTTCGCCATTGTATTATATTTGCATCAAATTGGCGTTCCAACGTGGAGCCTGTGTACACCCATAAGCAATACTGCTTCAAATTGGCGCGCCAACGCGGGGCCCGATAGGAGAAGGACGTTCGACAACAGGAGGAGGTTCAACCCGAGAAGGAGATTCAACCCTAGAAGGAGTTTCAACCCGACGACGAGGTTCAACAAGAGAAGCAGATTCAACCTAGAAGGAGGTTCAACCTAGAAGGAGTTTCAACCCGACAGCGAGGTTCAACAGGTGAAGGTGGTTCGACAGGAGGACGGTCGACCCATCAAGAAATTCGTCAACAGCTTGACGGTAAAGAAGAAAGGAGGCCGGCATCGTCATCAATGACATCATCAGGAGCCAGTAAAAACAATCAAAGGTACAGAGTGTAAAATTATATACTAGACTATGGTGAATTTATTTGAGAAGTGAAAAACAAGATTTTAAGTAAAAAGTTGGTAGAAAACATGGAAGTTCAGGAGGTTTATAGTAATAACAGTAGGCAGAAAGTAGTCGAAGTAACAGAGCGTGGTAGAACTTTACCAAATAACTTAAAAGTGGAAATAAATATGTTAGAGGAAATTAGAAAAATGTTTGTAAGTTTCAGTAAAAATATAGTGAATGAGATTCAAGGTTTAAGAAAAGACAATGAAAGTTTAAGTAAAGACAATGAAAGCTTAAGAAAAGAGATGAAGGCTAACAATCAAAGTTTAAGTGAAAGTTTAAATAAAAAGTTAGATAATATGCATCAAAGGTTAATAAAAGAGAGGAAGGATACTCAAAGTTTAATAACAGAGATGAAGGATAATAATAAAGGGTTAATAAAAGAGATGAAGGAATATAATCAAAGTTTAAAAAAGATAGAAGGAAAGATAGAAAGTGGTTTTCAGAAGTTAGAAGCAGGACAAATAGAACTAGGAAAGAAGTTAGACAATCAACAACAGTCGTTAGAAAATTTCAGGAAAGTTAGTCAGGAAGTAGAGAACGTAAGAGGAGAAGTTGATCAGGCAACAGACAATGTAGGGAAAGATGTTAGTGTGGAGACGCAGAACGCTGAAAATGAAGTTGTGAATGTAGTTAGTGAAAGGTCAGATAGTGAAAACAGAAAACTTGGGGAGGAAATAGTACAGAAATTAGACGAAGAAATAGGAATGGCTAGAGAAGAGTTAGGAGAAACTAGGGGTAGATTAGAAGTTTCAGAGTGGGAAAATAGAAGGCAGACGAGGAATGTGGAAGAAACCGCTAATCAAATTAATGAGGTAGCAACGGAAATCACAGTGACAAAGGAAACTGAAATTTTGAATCTAGTTAATGAAAGGTCGGATAGTAAAAACAGAAAACTGAGGGAGGAAATCGTACAGAAACTAGATAAAGAACGAGAAATGGCTAGAAAAGAGTTAGAAGAAACTAGGAGTAGACTAGAAGCATCAGAGTGGGAAAATAGAAAACTGACGAGGAATTTGGAGAAAACCACAAGTGAAATTAGTGAGGTAGCAATAGAGATCACGGTGACAAATGAAACATTGAAAAACATGCAAAATCCAGGGATAAACGAAACAGAAATGTTAAAATATTTCGGGCAAGGGGCACAGTTCCGTCAGAATATGTGTAAGAAAGATAGGAAAAGAGATCGATGTACGATATCTAAGCTAGATATGGAAAAATCATGGGGATGTAGAATAAATAAGTCCTTTATACATGGAAAAGTCCGCAAAATTCTCTTGTATTTCGAAGTATGTTGTGGGATGATGAATTTTCTTGTAAATGGTAGAAACTTAGGCTAAAGTATTTAAAATTGCCATAACAAATTGTAAAAGGAGAAGAAACAAACTTGTAAAATGTATAGGCTAAGTATGAACAGTGTAGTGTAAAATGTATAGGTTAAGTATGAACAATGTTGTGACAGTGCAGTGAAACTTAAAACTAAACAAGTGAAAAAAATATAGTAATGAAAATTAGAACACTTAAAGACTTTTGAAAATAATATTTATATAGAATCATAAAAAAAAACGTATTCGGAAATGTATAAAAAAATTTAACCAGTTAAAAAAAATATCAGAACAATGAAAGACTTTTGAAAAGAATATTTATATAGAATCAAGAAGGAGAACTCAGAAATGTTGTATACAAATATAATCTTATTAATGTACCATTGATTTAAACATGGGAGTGTATAGTTAGGAATTGTTTCAAGTGTAACAACAAGATGAAGTAATTTTAAGTAGATCAGATGAAAAAAAAAAGAAGATGTAGATTGAAATATTTTCTGAGTAATATTTAAAAGTTGAAAATTGCAGAACAGAATGTTAGTAAATTTTAAATGAAATGTTGTTATGTAACAAGGTGAATAATTTTTAGGAAATGTCATGTAAAAATTAATGTTGTGAGAAGAAATGGTAAAATGAATTGGAAGTTGCTGACAAAGGTCTAATAATTTGCGTTATATTCGGGCAAGACATATATATTATTTCATTATGGGATAATAAAAAAATATCTATGGGGGCATTTGAAACCGAAATTATTGGTTGCCAGAAGCAAAGAATAATGATAGACGTAAAAGGAATGTTGGTTCTTTGTGAGACCAAGCCCCCAAGGCCAGTTTAGTTGGGGAAACTGTTTATAACAATGCCATGAATGAAAGGAACAGTGACCTTAGAAGGTTTCTAAAGGAATTGTCACTTGACATACATGAATAGGGTATTCTTCGGATCGTTTACAATGGCGACCAAAACAGCCACAAAAGGACTTTGTTTGGTTTGGAAAAGGAGTTTGGAGAGTGAAAGTTATATAAAGATACACACGCGCGCAGAGGTGGTCAGACACTCTTCGGCTTGTCGCCGATGGAGCCGGGTCACGGCTATGAAACCATTATCCGGCGTGTAGCCGATATCAAGAAGAGTCAGACGTGAAACCTTTTTAGAGCGGTCAACTTGTTCGGTCTCGAATATTTGTCAGGTCATCAAAAGTTATCGAGAAATATAATTAGCATTCAGTCACTATAAACCGTGATTGGTAACCCTCGGTCGGCAGCTTCCATTTCGAGGTTTGAAATAAGAAGCAGTGAATAGATAATTTGGAAACGGGCATTCCAGTGTTGTAAAATTTCCTTCTCACACACATCCACGCATACCCTGAGAGAAACCTCATTGCTCGCCGACTTCTGTGTTCGCCATTGTATTATATTTGCATCAAATTGGCGTTCCAACGTGGAGCCTGTGTACACCCATAAGCAATACTGCTTCAACGGGATGGGTGATCAGCCATATGTCTGGCATGAGAGTGAGAAGTGGATGACAGAATGAGGGTGAAATTAATGAAAGCAAAGATGATAATGGAGCAATTGGTAGAATGATGGCATGGAAACCTGAACAAAATCTGACCCTACACCATGTTGTCCACCACAAATCCCACATGTGTTTGCCTGGGATCGAACGTGACCCACTTTGGTGGGAATCAAGCGGTCTAACTGCTCAGCCATGTTGCGGCCAAATTTAAATATCAAGTTTGGTATATAACTATTTAATTTTTAGTTTTACTGTTGACATATGTGCACATGTGCCCACATATACCCAGGTATTTTACTCAAATTATTTTTATGAAGGGAGCTTCAAAATGTGTATTTCCAATAAAATCTCAGTATCAAGTTTTTGCATAGAATACAATACCACATCTCCTTACTGGTTTAATTTACTGTGCCACTACAGTATCTATGGGATTTGACCTATCAACTCAGCTGCCGACTTCGACCACATAGTAAGTAGAGGTGAATGATTGTCCAGGCCATACATGGATGTGGTCATCATTCTATTTTTTCCCATTCATTTCTCAGTCCAGGCTTTCATGACCTCACTATATTGAGCAGGCCTTTTCTACTGGCTGAGCAATTTTCACATTCTTTTGACTGGGACAGAATGCATACTCATTCTGTGACTGGTGACTGGAGCACAGCACTTTCCATAGAACATTTACTCTTTTGGAAGACCAATATTTTCAGTTTAAATTGTGCAAATTATTAAACTGATTTTTAAAGTTTGTTAAAGAAACAAAACATCACTTTAGCGATGGCATACTTATCAATGATTTAGTTTTTTATTTTTATTGTTAAGTTCATTTTTTTTTGTCTGGGGTTATATGTAGCAACCATGGATTGCCTGCCATTTTTCTTTGAGTGCTAGTACAAACAAGCTAATGTTATACTAGGAAAACAATTCAGCTCCTTGGAACAAAATAATGCTAATCCACAATTTATTCAACATTGTGTTATTGTAGTTAATGATAAAGGTCTTCATAACAGGTATTACAATAGTCGCAAATACTACCTTCTGTACTGTGTTTGAAGAAATCATAATGGATATTATCTGGCACTAATAGTGGCTAGAGAAAGTAACCAACAAAACATAATTGTGACTAAAATTGCCAACATGATCTTGCCGCAAACTCACTTTATTTGTCACCGGAATCCTTAGCTCAATGCTAACTTAGAATCACTTTCACTTTTTACAAGTACACAGATACACACAAAGCAAGCACATCAGTCTAATGTGTGTATGTTGCATGCATCAACTTGTGCTGCTCGGAATTTCTTGACGTACTGCTCGCAGACCAATATTTATATACACTGCTCTGCTTGCCGATCCTGACAATGTTCAACACCTTTGCCATTTACTGCTCTTACTGGTCGACTCATTCACTACAACTCCGATACTCAACTTTCAACTATAATCAGCAACTGTCCGAGCTGTCCTTAGTACCTACTTTTATAGCCTGATGGTCACAGAAGAAATGTTTTCGTAACTGAAATATCTTGCCTTGAAGAAATGGAACATTGTTGAAGTAGAATCTTTTTGATCCGCCGAAATTGAACGGTCTGAAACACATAATAGCTCTTCTACCCCAGAGGCACCCAAGCATAAAATCGTACGGGAGACGCAGTCATCCCAGTGCTGTCATGAGAGACGAGCGATAGGCTAATAGGATAAATGGCATCCTGACATGCTTACAAACAATTACTTCCTGTATCTACTTCAAGTTAGAGATAAACACTTACTGAAGTGACCTTATTGCTAATTTTCTTATAGGTGCACGAGGATATGAAAATACAATTAGCCACAGTCAGATATTTTAAGAGCTATATTTTCTCTATATTTTGGTTTTAGGATTCCCTTTTCTTTGCAATGAAAAAACTAATGACTCCCCAGTTGAGAAAATTATAAGTAGGTATTGAAAAATTCAAACAAATCATAAGGATCATTTCAGAAATGGTTTGCTACACACAAATAATATATTTGATAAAAACTGTTTTTTAACATATCTAAATTTTTTATTCATAAGATTTTGTCTATCTCTAAGGCTTAAAATTTGCAAAAGTCATCCAGAATGAACGGGACTTCTCAGGACATTCCCTATTTTCAGAAAATTCAAGATATGCATTGCATTTGTGGTGAAAAGATAATGCTATTTTAATCAAAATCATTTGAAGCATTTGAGAAAATCAAAATTTTTGAAAAAATGTTCCCTTGTAAACGGCAGTCTGGGTGGGGGAATTTTCCTGAAAATCTTGGAGGATGCTGAACTTAAATACTATGTTTGGTGTAAATTTATATTGAGGAATTAATCCTTAAAGAATTAATCCTTTTAAATACATTAATCCGGTATATGAGTGATTTTTGATTGATTAGAGCCAACTGAAAAATTCAATGCCATGGTCGGGATTTGAACCACGGATCTACTGGTTTCCGTCCGTGGTTCAAATCCCGACCATGGCATTGAATTTTTCAGTTGGCTCTAATCAATCAAAAATCACCCATATACCGGAGTAATGTATTTAAAAGGATTAATTCTTTAAGGATTAATTCCTCAATATAAATTTACTTTAAAAATAATCTACGATAAAAATCCTGGTAATTAAGTACTTACAATAGTAAGTCGCCACAAGTGGTTGTCTCAAATTTGAGAACCCTAAAGTGGTCTACCGGGAAATATGATGAGTCAATTGGAGAATTTAATGTCATGAAGGCACGTTGACCATGGTAGCTCTAGGGTAGAGCAACTGGACGGAAACCAGTAGATCCGTGGTTCAAATCCCGACCATGGCATTGAATTTTTCAGTTGGCTCTAATCAATCAAAAATCACTATGTTTGGTATTTAATCGACTTTTTGTTTTTGAGTTTTACTGTTCACACACACACACGCACGCACGCACACACACACACACACACACACACACACACACACACACACACACATGCACACACACACATACACAAGCATGCATGCACGCACGCAAGGAAATGGCAACATCCTGCAGAAGTTCCTGAAATTAGAGAAGCTGAGGAAGCCACTAATTTACATATTGAGAATCTACACAGATGGGAGTAAAATAGCGGACCAGGTTGGAGCTGCAGCAGTGGTGTTCAAACATGAAGCACTTATTCTTCAACTAAAATATAGATTGGATGGCAAGTGCTCAAATAACCAAGCAGAACAAATAGCTATATTGAAAGTGCTACAAGAGCTTCAAAACAATATAGACCTAGCACTTGAACAAAAGACAGCAGCAATTTACTCAGATAGCAAGGTAATGCTGGACACACTGGTAAACAACATCAAGCACAACTCAGTCGTGGAGGACATTGCAGCCACTCTAACATCCCTACAACAAGCTAATTGGAGAATCCACTTCAAATGGGTGAAAGCTCATGTAGGAATACCTGGCAACGAAATGGCTGACAAATTGGCCAAGGCTGCTCAAGATGAAGGACTGCCAATCAATTACAATAAGGTTCCCAGGTCGATGATCAAAGCAGCCCTAAAGGAAAGAGGACATGAACAATGGCAACATAGCTGGAACAGCACAAACAAAGGGGCTCTTTGTAAAACTTTCCTACCAAAAATCAAAGATAGGTTAAAGAAAAAAACTTCCCATTACACCAGAACTTACTGCTATAATCTCAGGTCATGGAAAATATAAAGACTACCTATACAGGTTCCACATTATTGATGATCCAAAATGTACATGCAGTAACCTCCGACAAACAGTTAACCATTTAATCTTTGAATGTAAAGACACACAACAGCAGAGATCTCTATTGGTGGTAGAAGTGCACAAATAAGGAGGAAAATAGTCCACAACCAACCAGGAACTTATCACACAATACTTGAAACCATTCTGCCAATATATTCATTCAATTAACTTATAAAAAAGTAGTTAACTTTAAATTCAATATATTTATAAATATACTAATTGAATTAGTGAAAAGACTACAAGGATACTATAAAACAAGCAATGTAAGTATTGGTTAATAAACTAGAGAAAGGAACTACAAAGATATAGGTTAGCAAAAGCGCAAAGGTGTATATGTCAAAAATAAATCAGGAAACAAGACTGTTAAGCTTATAAAATTAAAATTGAATCTGTAAATTAAAAATGAAATTATGTATTGTAATGCATGTAATATTACCATGTAATGGGGCATGCAGTTGATACCAATAAAGAGGGGGGGGGGGGGAACACACGGACACACACACAATGAAATATTTAGGCATTTACTTTGACAGTTAACTGCAACTTCAATGCACACATAGCCCATACTGCAGAAAAATCCATTAAACTCATCAATATGCTATCACAGACAGCCAAACTGCAATGGGGATTAGGATACATATCTCTGAGAATGATCTATGAAGGAGTTATAGTTCCAGCGATGACCTATGGTTCACCAGTGTGGATAGAAGCTATAAAGAAACACAAGAACATTAAGTACAGAGAGTACAGAGATTAATTAATATTAAATTTGCTAAAGCATACCGCACAGTATCATATGAGGCTTCATATGTAATAGCTGGTACACAACCTCTACAAGTAACCATAGAAGGAAAGGTAAGGACTTAATTGGCAACAAGTGCTAACAAACAATGAGGAATATGACGCACCACTAGATATGCGATACTGGAGAAAACCCAGCGCAAACTCCTTCAATACATGAGACAGACAACAATACATGTGTTTTGAAATATACGCAGACGGCAGCAAAGTGGGAGACAAAGTTGGCGCAGTGGCAGTAATATTTATAAACGGCATGTTGACCCATAAAATAAAGTTGAAGCTGCATGCTCGATGTTCAAATAACCAGGCAGAACAACTTGCAATTCTTGAGGTGCTCAAAAAACTAAAGGAACAAGAACATGAAGGGTGTGCTGATAAACGAGTTGCATTGTTCACTGACATTAGTCTCCTTAGAAACAACTCAAAATACAATTACCTGACTGAGGCAATCAAAGCTGAAATCCTCGACCTGAGAAAATCAGACTGGATGCTGCATTTTGGCTGGGTGAAAGCACACTCTGGCAGATATGGAAATGAAATAGTAGACAGACTAGCAAAGGAGGCTGCTGGGGAAGATAGTGAAATAAAATATAATAAAACACTTAAAGAAGTTCTGATGTGCAGGGAGAAAGAGACACTGAACTTAACGCATGCAACTACAATGGACAGCATCAAGGAAAGGAGCAATCACAAAAGAATTCTTCCCATCCGTGAGAAACAGATTAAAACAAGAACTGCCCATTTGCCAAGAGTTTACAGCAATTGTCACAGGACATGGAAAGCTTCACTCATACCGCCATAGATTTGCTTTACTAGATAGCCCAGTATGCAAATGTCAAGAAGAGGATCAAACATATTCCGATGCCCAATCATAAACAAACAAAGAAACGACATGATCAGGAAAATACAAAGCAGACAATGCGCATGGCCCACAACCAAAGAGGAACTTATTAACATACATTTAAAAGGTTTCGTCAAATTTGTTAAATCAATAAAATTCACATTTATAGAGTAGGCAAATGAAGCATAAAATCTTCAATTAAAGTTACTAATTAACTGTAACTATTTTTAATAAGAATATTGTAAAATTATTGTAAGAGTTGTATATAATGAATATTGTAAAAGGATATAAATATAAGAATATTGTAAAATATTTTAAGAGAACATTTTCACTACAAATACAAGTTATTGTAAAATTATTGTAAAATTTGTATATAACGTAATAAAAAGGCATTTAGCATTCATAAGGAATGGAGCATGCAGGCAAAGAAAAAAAAATGCAAGCCTTTTTCTAAAATGCTTTTTTTATTCCGTGAATCTCAAAACGTGTGCTTTCACTGATATATCACTATCAAATTTTTTGGTGGAGTGCAATACTTTCCCTACTTACATTAAGTATGTAGTAGAGAAAGTGAAAAAATCTTAGTTATTAACTATATAATTGTTAACTTGTTAACTTATAGTTAACTATAAGTTATAACTATTCATAAGCAATTTCTCATATTACGCTGGACACACTCTCCTTTATACAATTTGTTGTTAAGAAAATAGTGATAATGGATCTCGTTATGACTTATGTTCAGAAAAGAAAGATCAGAAAAGAAAAAGAGAAAAAAGTAGTAACAAAACTTTCTTACACCAGAATTTTGATATCAGATAAGTCTACATACGTCCTTACAATTACAAATAATACTTACTCTGATGTTTTAATGCTAAATACTCCCAGCAATCTGAAGTATTTAAATGTTATTACAATCACATGTCACATAGATCACAGAGATTCCAGGGAGTAAGTATTCTTCTCCACTTTAGCACAATGTTACATGTTTAGCTCCTTGCCTTGTTAAAGTGAGGGGAAGTGTTACAAGTGTTACAAGCAGCGCTTAACTACATCATAATATTTATATCAAACGTTTTTATGAAGTCTGAAATTATTGCCGTCGTTCAATTATTATTGATACCAAGAAGATATTATTTGGATATGCTCCTTAAATCCATATTGGTTCATAACAGTACTTAAATCAACAACAATGATTTTGTTCCTCCCTTACATCACCGACCAGGGAACTCGGATTCCACTGATCCAGAAAGTCGGGGCAAGGGAATCCAAAGCACTAAGACTAATAGAGGAACCAGGTTTGAGGGACCAGCCCAACGTCTGGGCTGAGAGCAAGAGGAATGGATTTTAGGATGAGGGTGAATGAATGATAGGAAAGAAGGATGATGGAGCAATTGGTGGAATGATGGCAGTGGATCTGGAGAAAACCTGCTCCAGGCCGTCTGGGATCGAACCCCCAGTGTGAAAGTTGAGTGGTCTAACCACTCGGCCACGGTTCGGATCTACAACAATAATGATACCTGATTACCATCATTGTTCAAGAATTAAGTCGTTTGGTCTTCTACCACTTTAATAACTGATACCGAAATTAAGGGATGCAATGAGTAAAGAATGGATTTCAAAGGAATATTGTATCTTTGTTACAACACGTGCAGGTGCATTGGGTTGAATAGCTTTAACAAAAGAAACGGAAGAAAGATGGTTCTTAGCAGGAATTCTCAGTGAGTAACACTTGACTCCGTTTGAAAAGGCATTGTTCGTACCCTTAATAATGGCATGACCGAGACTAATAATCACAATGGACAAAATAGTCACAAAAGGAGTTTTGGTGGGATTAAAGAAGCTTCAAGAGGTGAAAGTCAGAGGAAGCTGTAGTGAGAAGGACGGACCGTGGCTGGCAGCCCATTAAGACGGTCATCTACTTCTGTCTTGGACGAAGGCAGACCAGAAGCGATGAGGGAAAATATCTGTTGGTTCATACGTGAATAACGAATTAAGTGTTATCGCGTAATAAGCAGTCTACATACGGTAACTCTGAACAGTGATATATTGGTAACCCTTGGTCGGCAACTTCGCGATTGATGTGATGATAAAAAGAAGCAGTCATTAAACCAGTCTGAAACTTGTATTTCAGTATCATTAGAACCATCCGTACTCCCATACATATCCACGCATACCCTTTGACGGAACGCTTTGCTCTATCCTGCTCTACCTTAAGTAGCTACATAACTTAATACTTGTCCTGCCATCTATTATGAAAGCGAAACTTGTTTCGTTTATACCTCACCATTAACAGAAGTCATATCGCAGTCCGTCACCCGGGAACACATTGTCCATTGGCAATGGTCAAAATAACAAATATGCAATGATTTTGCTTTGGGTTTTATACATTAGTGTAGACCACACTCGTATGCAGAGTTCCAGACTCAGAGGAAGAGAGGAAATAATCTTGACTAGAGAAAATCTTCCACACCACTAGGCCCCTCGAACAGCTACACTGACTTAGCTACAAGTCCAACCAACAGAGCGTTCTTATGTAGCAAAGCAATAGTACATATATAGTAGCAGTAAAGCCAAATAGTCTCAAGTACCACAGTTGAATTACTACAGTTAACCTTGAATCATGATAATTAAGAAAACGGTATTCACCTAGCAGAACACAGCGACCCGCCAATTTTGTATTCGCATAAGCATTTCATCAATCACCGACTAAGATTAAGCCAAAAGGGGCTGTAGAAAGGCAATACTTGAAGAACTAAACCAATTTTAATCTCGTTTCTATAGGACTACCTTTTCCTGCTCCCGTCTGCTTTTGTAGTTTTACTTGGGTACTGGTTTAATGGAAGTACTATACACTCGCTTTTACTGACACTCTTTGTACTCTGTACAGATCCCATAATAATTATTGTTATGGATATTCTCACTTCATCTGATATAAATTGTATTTTAGTTAATTAATGGAAATTAATCATTTCTCCACACTAGCCTTATATAGGCTAAGGTTTTTGATAGAGTCAACATGAAAAATTCAATGCCATGCCCGGGATTTGAACCACGGATCTCCTGGTTTCCGTCCAGTCGCTCTTAACCTTTGAGCTACCATGGCCAACGTGCCTTCCTTACATTAAGAGTTAAATGATGAAGCCTGGGACTTAAGTACTTACGATAGTAAGTCGCCACAAACGGTGTATCTCGGATGCGAGAGCCCCTAGTGGTCTACCGGGGAAATATACGAGTCAACTGGAGAATTTAATGTCAGGAAGGCACGCTGGCCATGGTAGCTCAAAGGTTAAGAGCGACTGGACGGAAACCAGGAGATCCGTGGTTTAAATCCCGGCCATGGCATTGAATTTTTCATGTTGACTCTATCTATAAATTGTACTTGTTTATCTCCATAACATTAAAATTTATTCGAAACAGAAGTGTATGTTGCCATAAAACACGTTCCCTGCTTGAAGGGGTTAATGCAATTAATTCAATAAACAGATAAATAGGTAAATACATATATAAAAATAAACATTAAAACCGATAATACACACATTTTGGGCACCATAAATAACTTTTTCAAATCACTTAACTTGCACTTAACTTCTAAGCGAGCTTCAAGCTTGTTTCTGATAAAATAGGAATGCACTTAAAAAATCACATATTTCATTTCTGGAACAAGAGGGGAAAACGAGCGAAATAAAATGATCCCATACTTTCATTGTTTGTTTTAGCATCCGTATTCTTTCCGTAAATCAAACGGTTATCTCACGTTCATTTATCTGCAGATTCTTTTGTTTGAGAAATGAACTGACCATGAAGTACATACCATACTCATTTGTTTTACGAACCGAATCGCATCTTGTTCCATAGATTCACTAGTAAAACAGACGTAAATGTATCACGAATTATACGATGAATGAACAATGTTTGTGCCTTTCACTTTCCTTTGTTGGCTATTGCCTCTCAAAGCGTGAGGTAACCATTAGCTCATCTTTACAACAGAGAGCGTGACAAAATACGAGAGAAGCAAAACACGGAAACGCATAAGCGGCTAGAAATGCAGCCCTAAGAAATAATCGATTTTAACACAATTCCTGTATTTCATACTAAACTGAACGAATGACCCGGAAATTAAGATTTTATTACTTTCCTTTTTCCTTCTTTCTTTCTTTTCTGAACATAAGTCGTAACAAGATCCATTATGACTGGAGAGGCGGTATCAAAGTATCATTATCTGGCTCCATAGCTCAGCCGGTAGAGCACCTGTCTGCCTTGCGAGGGGTCCCGGGCTCGATTTTCGACTAGGGGTGGGGATTTTTCTCCAACCAAGATGATTCCCTATCTTTCTCAGAGTCTGGAAGTATGTGTGCGTGATCTAATGATTAAAACCCAACGAATATGAGGTAACACTTTCAATATGCCCCAAAGGAGAACGGCCGCAGATATGACCACTACAGTTAAATGCGGGGTATAAATGAAAAAAAAAAAAAAAAAGTTCGTTGTTGGTGGTACTGCAATAACCTAACGTCCATACGTGTGCTATTATGATTAGGATAACTGCGACCAGTCTTGAATTATTGTACCTATGCTCCCAGGTGGGACATCCCCCCGGGAGGAAGGAAGAGGCGAGAGGATGAATGGGATGGGTGAAATGATGCTCAAATGAGCCCAGGGTCCATGGAGCATAGAGTCACCCGACATTCGTCTTTCAGGATAAGGGAAAACCCTAGAAAAAACCTTATGCAAGTAACTCACCCTGACCGAGATTCGAACTCGGGACCTCTTGAACGTGAGGTAGACATGCTACCACCACGATACTGAGGTGGGCAGGGGATGTAATTAATTTACCCAGTATTCGCCTGACGCCTAAAAATCCCCGAAAAAATCCCATGGATCAACTAGGTCGGCTATGGGAATCGAAATCGGGCGGCCCGAATGCGGGACACAGGTGAAAGATAATAGAGCTTACTGATATACAACATAACCCATGGTCAAAGTGGGCCTGAGCCTACCAATCCGACTACCGGCATCACACCCACATACGCAAGGCAGGTGGCGATACGGGGAGGAGATGTAGTCAGCATCTCGGCACCCCCAGCCGGAAAGTTGGCTTTCTAGACCAGGTTCGCTACTTGGAGTAATAGGTACCGGTCCTATACCCGGGACTTCCCCCAGAGATGGGATCGATCCCGGGGCATTCCGGGTGCAGGATATCAAAGCCGACTCTCTAGCCTACTACGCCACGGCGCAGGATTACTGATATATAAGGTTTACATTATTTAAATTCATAGACTTTTCAAAATTATATAAAATGTCGACACATATTTCTCAAAAGTGAAATGACACATAAACAAAAGAGGTTCCTGCAAAATTCTTAAGTATTTAATAACATATAAGAACTTATAGATCTTTAGTTCACGGTTATCAATAAATCTTACACTTTAAATAAACTTATATTCACTGCCAATCTCATTTAGTATTGATCTGGAAAATTCTTAGGCCTTTAGTGACAAAGTCCTTTCTCCCGTGTTTTAACCGAGCGAAATGACTCCGTGGTAACATTTCAGATTTCCATTCTGGAGTCCCATTTTCGATTTGGATAGACCATTCTGAACATGGTTTTCTCGTAGTTGTCCCGGGTTGATAGGAAAATGTTGTGGCGGTTTGCCTTTCATCACGAATTTCCTGTCTCCCGTCATTTCGCCTCTTCAGGCTCGAAGGACCAAGATATGGCAATTGGTGTCATGCGGCAGGATGGAGGAACTTGGGCCCCAAAAGATTACTCCCTGGCGTTTGGCGAGTTTGCTGGGGCGCGTTTTCTTCCTTTTATTCCCGACACCTCTGGATTGCGGATGACTAAGACAGGATTAGTACTGTCCACCCAACACAAGAAGGCAAGGCAGAGGAAATTGTGACGTAATCACTTCTGCTGTCCGCAAGATGTTTATGCTCGCCGTCAGGATATGATATGGACGCTAATGTAAAATACACAGTGTTATCATATAACTCACCCATGCATAATACTGTCCAACCAACACAAGAAGGCAAGGCAGAGGAATGTGTGACGTAATCACTTCTGCTGTCCGTATGATGTTTCTGCTCGCCGTCAGGATATGATATGGACGCTAATGTGAAATACGCAGTGTTATCATATAACTCACCCATACATAATGCTGTCCAACCAACACAAGAAGGCAAGGCAGAGGGATGTGTGACGTAATCACTTCTGCTGACCGCATGATGTTTATGCTCGTCGTCAGGATATGATATGGATGTTCTGGATGCATAACTCACCCATACATAATACCTATCATTGCAGTTATTGAAAGGAGCATTAGATCTGGCAACATAGGTGACTCATAAGCACTCTCATTCTCATTCATACACACATTTCATAGTAAACAGATCCACTATCAGAGTAGATAAGCGGTTCAAGTCCGTCTCCTTCTTCAGGACCCACTTGCGTTCTTTTGATGGTTAGATAGTAGGTATAATGTTGGAATTGTTAGAGACCGTGTCCTTGCTAGTGCATATAATGACCTAGATTTGATCATCCTTCGGGTCTTCCCATTTTCCCAGGAGTCACGTTGGATGTACAACGAGCCTAATGTGGACAACTTGTGGTGCTATGCTCCAATTATTACTGGAGATCTCTACTGTCTACCCACCATAAGAAGGCAAGCTAGAGGAACGTGTAACGCAATCACTTTTGCTGTTCCACGGTGTTTATACTCGCCTTCCAAATAGAATGATGATGCCATTATGCGTTTCAAATGGGAAGGTTTCTGGAGTCCAGCTAATCAGATGCCGTATCACACTCAGCGTTGCCAGCTTGTTACCCCACTCCATTTATATTTCCCTCTCTCTCTCTCGCACACTCATACAACATGCAGGTCTGCTTGGCGCTAGATGTAAGGGTAAGCGAATTATATTTTACAAACTTTTGCAATGATGCAGTTGCCAACATCAAAATTGGGAAAAGCATTTTCGCAAATTATGTATATTTTTAAATACTATAACTATATAGTTTATGAATTGCCTGCTTTTCTAATCCAAATGCACCACACGCTTCAGCAGTAAGCCGTTGAGCATTTTTGAAATAGAGCTTATTTCTATATTCCTCGTCGCCCAAATGTTTGAAGAACGTGTACACCTTAAACACAATACTTCGAGCCTGACTTCGCAATAATTGCCTTTTTGACTCACCACTAAATTCACCGCAAGAAGCCATTGCACGATTTAACTGTTACTCTACTGTTGTGTAAAGAACAACTGAATGATATTGATCTGAACTCTCTAGGGTAAATAAACACTTCTTATCCAGCATTCATTCATAAACATAAGCATACAGCATTCCACAGGCTGACAAGAAATGAAGTGTTTGCTCTTTCTGGAATTTAACACCTTGACCTATTCACAGTAATTCTTTTATCCGTCATGTCAGTAATTTAAATTTCAGTTCTGAGTAATTAAAAGTATATGTACATACACGCACACCAACCACTTTGAACTCCCTAGAGTAAATAGAGATTACGGACCATTCATAAACAAAGATATAATGTGACCAGACACGTTCTGCCAGGGCAGCAGAACGTGTCTGCTGCCCTCTCGCTCGAAATTGATTATTCAAAGTAATTCTTTTATCACGTCAGGCCAAACATTTACAAGTAATTACAAATATACGTACAGGCATACATGCCAACCAATAATGATATTCATACAGTGCTTACGTTGCGATTTATTGTTGTAATGCAGGTAATAGTGGTTTATTTACTTGTATTAGAAAAACTATTTGAGCTAAAAATATGGGGTTTTCATGGTTATGTTAGATACGTTACTCTCTACTTTCCACATGGATCAGTTTTGCGAAATCTGAATTTTTGTCTTGGCACGAATAGTATTTCATACAGATTGATTAGGTTGGCGCTCTTCACACACCACTTAGCGGGAATGCAATACGACAGCGCCGCAGGACTCTGATTGGTTGCTCACCTAGTAGCGCTCAAGGATAAACACCTTCCCATTTGAAACACATAATAGATTCGATTAAAATACGCCAGTGTTGTCAATAACTCAGTCATGCATAATACCCGTCATTACAGTTACTGCAACAAACATTAGATCTGGCAGCATGGATGACTCATATGCTCTCTCACACACCCATTTCCTAGTAAACAGATCTACTAACGGAGCCGATAAACACTTCAACTGTCCCCTTCATTCGTCTCTTGTCTTCTTGTGGTGGGTAGACACTAACTCTCTGCTTCAAGTGATGATGATAAAGGCCATGATTATTGTAACACTAAACTAACATTTTGCTTCCACTTTGCCTGGAATAAAATAAATTCGTTGTTCACCTGCATGATTTGACAGTGGCGTGTCTGCCTAGAGGTCCCGAGTCAGTTACCCGGTTTAAGATATTTCCAGGGTTTTCGTTTATCCTGAAAAGCTGATCGATAACCATAAGTTTAAAAGTGAATCGCTATAATTATACAAGCCTTGGAATTCCACACTGTCTCATTGACATCACAAGGAGCAATGTATAACGACGCAGACATTTAAAAATGAAATGAACGATTCAGAACAATACGAGGGAGGATCCAAAAGAAACCAGATTGTTGTCATAAAAACTTTATTGATGAACCTTTTTACAAAATTACTTCAGTCACCTTCAAAATACTCTCCATTACATGCGATGCAGTTGCCAAGTTTCCTTTTCCACTGTTGGAAGCATGTTTGGAACTCTTCAAGTTTGATATTGTCCAGTGCCCTTTGCGAAGCTGTTTTTACCGCCTCCACATGGCCATAACGCTCCCCTTTTAGCGTTTTTTTTCATTCGTGGAAATAGGAAAAAGTCGCACGGGGTTAGGTCCGGCGAATACGGAGTGTGGGGAACGACAGACCACCTCTGAGATGCCAAATAGTGGGTCACTCGTAAGGCCGTGTGTGCTGTAGCGTTGTCGTGATACAGAAACCAGTTACCTGATCACCAAAGTTCCGAGCGTTTCCTCCTCACATCCTCTCGCAGACGCCTTGAAACATCCAAGTAAAAGTGCTGGTTAACAATCTGGCCAGGGGGTACGAATTCCCGATGCACAATTCCAGGAACATAAAAAAAGACAATGATCATCGTCTTCACATTTGACCTCACTTGCCTTGCTATTTTTGGTCTGGGAGAGTTGGGAGTCCTCCACTGGCTTGACGCTTACTTGGTTTCTGTAACACCAACTCTCATCCCCTGTAATGACTTTGTTCAAGAAGTTTGGATCACATGCAATCTCTGTTTTCAAGTCCTGACACACATTCATGCGGATGGTTTTGTGCTCCTGTGTGAGAAGGCGCGGAACAAATTTAGCAGCAACACGTCTCATGTGCAAATCCTCCCTCAAAATCCGTTGGCACGAGCTCCAACTGATTCCTGTCGCTGCTGAAATTTGGCGATCGTTTGGCGACGATCCTCGTTGATCTTTTGGCGGACCATTTCAATGTTCTCATTTCGCGATGTTGAAGGGTGTCCAGAACGAACTTTGTCTTCAACACACATCTCACCACGTTTAAAGCGCCCAAACCACTCGAAAACCTGTGTGCGGCTCATAGCGTTCTCCTGGAAAGCTTCCTGAAGCATTTGGTGTGTCTCCGTTACAGTGTTTTTAAGCAGAAAACAAAATTTCACACACACTCTTTGTTCTTTTAAAGTTGCCATAACTACTTTGCAGAGGTAACCCGCCAACAGTAATTTTTTTTTTGTAATTTACGTCCTCAAACGTTAAGTCATATCGGACGATGAATGAAATGGGTGAAATGATGCTCAAATGAGCCCAGGGTCCACAGAGCTTAGAGTTACCCGATATTCGTCTTTCAGGATAAGGAAAAATCCCGGAAAAAACCTTATCCAAGTGATTCACCTCGACCGAGATTCGAACTCGGGACCTCTTGAACGTGAGGCAGACTTGCTACCACCACGCTACCGAGGCGGGCACCAACAGTCAGAGAAACACAAAAGCACACTTGCACGTTCAGCTCTACACTGACGCCGTCTCCACAGCTGTTTCATGAAGGTCTCCACTAACACCATCTAGCGTGAGAACCCTGCACTACGTCTACGAGTGGCAGTGCCCTCGGAGTCCGGTTTCTTTTGGATCCACCCTCGTAATAATGGCTGTTTCCATTAACTATTATTTGGAGTAGATTTTATATTATTTGAAAGAAATATTTTGTGCAATACGTTTTTTCTTTCTCTTTCTTATGGTGTATGTATTATACAAAATTATAAGAAATCTTTCAGAATAAGAACATTTAAGTGGATATTGAAAAATTCAATATACATTGTTTGTCTTATAAATGTCTAAAGTATATGGTATTTTAACCAATCGCTTACTCGTTTTTAAAAAGAAAGCCCAGAAACGTTTCCTTGTAGAGCACGTTTTAGGGTAAAAGGATTTTCCTAAAACTCTTCATGTTACATCTTGGAACATATTGAACTTAAATAACAAGTTTGGCATTTATAGGATTTTTTATTTTTGAGTTAGATGCTGTTCACACACGTACTATGGAAGTCAAACGTCCGCCGATGTTTCTTTTTATCTATTTGAATATCAGGGAATTTTTATTGGTGGTTCTGCATACATAACTACAACAATTATGTTGTCACATAAGTAATGTCAGCTTTTTGGAAAATTTATTGGGTTTCTTTGATTTGGCAATGCCATTTACAAAATAACATGCCTAGTGTTGCGTACATTGCGAGCACATATCAGTCTTCAGTTGTTAATAAACAATCACAAAATGGAGATAACAAAGTTTGAACTTAGGGTAATTCTAAAACACTACTGGAAGCAAGATTAAAAGTCGCTACCGCAGCTGGAGGAATATGTGAAGTGTAAGGAGAAGTGTCGTTAGTGAGCGTATGGCACGATGGTTCCGACGTTTCAACATGGAGACGAAAACACTAAAGATTTACCACGTTCTGGAAGACCTAAGTATGGAATGTTGTGAGAAAATACGCAAAAAAGTCTCTGTAGGCTTTCAGAAGAACTTGGTGCATCAAAACATACCATACATCGCCGCATTTTGACACTTGGAAAATCATACAGAAGCTATAGATCTATACCTCACGAATTGACACCTCGACAAGCTAAACGTAGAATAAATATCTGTCGTCAGCTTATCCATAATGCCATAGATGACAGATTTGTCAGGAAAATATATTACTGAAACCCTGGTGCTTCGAAACAGTGGTTTGATCCCCACCAACCTGCCAAAGTCATCGTTAGAAAAAATCCATTCGGTCCCAAAGTAATGTTGTGTGTCTGGTGGCATTTTGAAGTTTGGTGTGATTCACTGGGAGCTTGTTCCAAACGGGTGGGTGATTGAGGCGGATCTTTATTCTCAACAACTGGATGGAACGAGTTCATGAAATTCTGAGACGGAGATACCCATCATTAGTGCTGTTTAGCTGCTTCACCGATGACCATTTAAACCCTTCAGGGACCGGAAACGGATACCCAATAGACCAAACAAGACATTTAAATTGTTAAATGCTGTAAAAATGCATCATAAATACAATTCCATATCTTACCAATTTATTAAGTTATTTAAACGAAACAAAAACTGGTTTAAAACCCATTAAAGGCAGTATACATCTACAGTAACAATAAAGTAGAGACTGCATTAATAAATCGTCGAAATTTCACTATTTTGCTTCGCTGTAGCAAAAGCCATTATTTGCGCCGAACGCGCCTAATATTTGAATCATTTTGTTTTGTGTGTATACGAGCCAATGTATGTATAGCTATGCAAGCGACTTCTCCGGTTCAAGGTTTTAGCTTTTAGTTTATTTATGCTATACCAAGCGATAATCATACGAGTATATGTTGCGTTACACTGGAAAGAAAACTCCCTGTCAACATCTGTTATTACAGTGTTTCTCAACCAAGGTTTCTGGTAGCCTTATGCAGCTGTTTTCCGCTCAGTATTTTAGTTATTTATACTCTCTCTGTGTTCAGAGTGATTTCTTATAGCTATCAAGAGCGAAATGAATGGCATATTTGAAATTGTTAAATTTCAATGTTAACCATGGCTTATCCCCGTAATGTAGCAAATAAATTACCTTGCATATGATATATACAGGCTTCTGATATTACTGTAGAAAATCTGGAATATTTGTTGTGCGATTATGAAGGAGATCTTTAGGATATATGTAGCAATGACGTGTGCATGTTAGCTACTCCATTGTTTGGGGAAATGGCGGGTCAAATATGGGTGATGCAGATCAGCTATTACTAGCTATCCCTCTTTACGAAAAACAGTTAAATGGTAAAAAATTTATTTTAATACCACTAGATGTAACCAATCACAATTGTTTAGTCATTTTCAGAGCTGTAAATTCATGCAAGACATTCACCTACCTGTACTTGCGCGTATAAATAGCTCGTAGCCTAATTGAGTATTACAATACTCAGAGGCCTCTTTATACTGGGGGGTAAGAAATTGACCACGACATCACCCCTCATACTTGAATGAAAACACTTTCCTAAAAGCATACCACCCACAACCAAAAAAGTCGCAACCATTTCGAAAATGTCTAGTGTGTTGTGAAAAAGTTCACATGGAAACCAATATTATTTGGTGTGAATCTGCAGATGTGCCCTTGGGCGTTTATCAAGGTTTGGAGGTGTACAATTCAAAAATAAACCTTTAAGGGTACGTTTACGTCCCTTATAGAACGAATTTAAATTTATTGTAAAATAGGAAGATTAAAATAATTGGCGTTAAATGAGCTTTAAATGCATGTATACGCAGGACGTCTATACACGTCCATATCGGTTTGGGGCATTTTAACTTGGACGTCATATGAGGTCCATATCGGTGAAAGGGCTAGCATTATCTAGCATTTTTCTATTTCAACTGAAATAGAGTTATATTGCAACGGGAAAATGCAACACCCCACACTGTACGAACATCCATTGAAAAAAATTCAGGAATTGGGAGTAACCGAACTGCTATCACACCCAGCATACAGCCGTGATCTCGCACCATCAGGTTATCGTCCTTTTCGATCCATAGCCATTTTCTACGTGGAAGAAATTTTGACAAGATTGAAACAGTGCAAGTGAGTGTCACCGAATTCTTCGCATCAAAAACCAGAGACTGGAACCATTAAACCTCGCTGAGCGATGACCCAAAACCATAGAATCTAATAGTCTGTACTTTGGAGATTAGTTAATTGCTTGTCAGAAAACATTTCAAATAATTGCTTTTCTTAACAAACGACATTACTTATGAGAGAGTGAGTATATAAGATGTTAAGGGGATGAAATTCCAGATTATTGTGCAGTAATTTAATTACGAACGGGAGAATTAGATGGAATGAATTAATTCGCCTTTCCCGTTTATAAAGCTAACCAAGCCAGCTAGTTTCTGATGTACGAGTAATATCTAGGAACTGTAATTTAAAGTTCAGCCCTCTTATCGAGCACAAGATTTAAAATGTTCATTTTTAACGTCTTGGTTATTTTGTTACAAGGCACTTTTTGTAGAATGGGGTTATTATTCCGCACAACAAAAGAAAGCTTTCACGAAATAGACAAATGAAGAAAGGATATGAGGGCAATTTTGTGCTGTACTTCCAAACTAAAGAGACTGGCAGTAATAGTGAACAAGGCTATTAGCAGAATGCGAGGGAAAGCAGATGTTAAACAATTGTGTGGGCTAGTATAAAGCATATTATTTCCGGATCAGAAAGTCAGTGCATCCGACAGTCGGAAATCTGAATAAAATCGCGAAATAAAAGACATATTACAAACTTTAGTTACTTCCAGACTTTAAAACTGGGTTCGTGACTGCAGACGTTTTACCGGATTATTGCAATTTTTGTTTAATTAAATAATCTTCCATGTCTAATTTTAAATTGCACACAAGGGAAAGTCAAGAAAAACAAGGAGAAAGTATAATTAGATTATAGATTTGCGAAACAATATTCTCAGAAATGCGTGAGCGTATTTTGCTCTTTGGTTTGTTTATTACATTGACAATTTGTATTAGCTGCACAGCTTTTTACCTTTATAAAGCTTTCAGACTACGTCCGACTTGACTTTATTCATGTACATTATGAACTGCAAAAACAGCAATTCAACGAACTATTTCTGTCATAATTCAACGATTTAAATTGGATGTTTTAAAGCCAGGTTACGCTTCTTCCTTTTTTTGTATGTTCAACAGTTAATAATCACACAACTTTCTGTACGATTTATTGTTCCATGGATATACTTTATATATTGCACTAAATCCCATTTCTCATAATAAGGCTGCAGATTTCACAAGCAGTTTGCTTCAAGTTGTTTCACACAAAGCATTAGATCCGTCGCACAAAATGTTAATAGTCGTTGATATGAATCACAGGACAACATGGCAAAGCGAGAAGGCGTATCGGAAAAAATTCGCAACAAAGATATAGCTTGGAAATTAATTGTTCTTTCACACTAGCCCTATGTAGGACGCACTATGAAAGGGTAGAGCCAGACTGAAAAATTCAATGCCATAGCCGGGATTTGAACCACGGATCTTCTGGTTTCCGTCCAGCCGCTCTAACCATTTGAGCTACAATGGCCAACCTGCCAACATGACATTAAATTCTCCAGGTAGTTGTCTCATGGTTTATGAGAGCAACTAGTGATTTACCGGGAGAAACACGAGTCAGCTGGAGAATTTAATGTCATGTTGGCACGTTGGTTATAGTAGCTCAATGGTTAGAGCGGCTGGACGGAAACCAGAAGATCCGTGGTTCAAATCCCGGCTATGACATTGAATTTTTCAGTCTGGCTCTACCCTTTCAAAGATATAGCTTATCGCACATACATGGCCAGTTTAGTGTATGTATACTCTGTTCAAATTGGTCCAAATATAATCATGTCTTCTGTACAGCAATATGTCATACATCGGCAGGCGCGAGAAAACATATCATATAGGCACACGCAGCTTCCAATCGCTCTATTTGTGTTGGGTACTTACTGTACGTCAACTTACTAATATTGCACTCTTCTAATCGACCAGATAAGACCCGGTTGCAGCGCTGGTCACCTGTAGGTCAGTACGCCTCAAAGCTCTGTCGCGTAATAAGGGGGCACGTTCAGCTTACCACTACAAGCTTATAGCCGAGTGAATGAACAACTATAGCACGGCAATATTATCGACTAAAGTCATATGCTGCCTCATGTTTACACATTTCATATTAACAGTACAAACAATGTACACTACACCGACGTATTGTATTCAATATTTATTTTATCTTTACAGTACTTAGCATACAGTTTTGGTGTAATATGAACACGATTATCATTAGGGTGACGAACTCTCCCGTATTTGAGGCTACTTTTTTAAATCTCCCAGCTCCCGTATTTTCCGGCTCATTGTGCGCTTTCTCCCGCTTTTAATCTGTTTTGTACTTTTACGTACATGTACAGATACTGTTCAAGGATTTAAATTTCGCGCGTACGGCCAGAATGCGTCGAAACGTTGAAGAAACAGCAGAAATCTGCGTTCCTTGTCTGCAAACCAATGAACGCAATGAATGCTTGCTCCACACCTTCACTTCCTTTCTTTAAATAGTTCCTTCCGGTATTTTTGCAATGAAAATTCAGAAGTAGAAACAGTTGTTCAGGCTTATATTAGTTTCTTTGTGAATATTAGAAATGTTTTCATTAAAAAATCAAAGTATCTGGATAACACCAATCTTAGCTTTTTGGAATCTCATGAAGCTACACAGTTGCTAATTAATAAAGTTAGACAGAAAAAGGAAGATAGATTTTTCCGTAGTGGTACTCATAAATTGTTAACCACTGTTCTTGATTAAAATTTGAAATCTACTAGTGACAAATATTTCATTGTATTCTATGATATTTTTATATTCTTACTTAGTTAACAAATTTTATGATAGTTTAAAGCGTTTAAATCCACTATGTCTAAAATTGAATTAACATTCAATGACATGCATGGAGTTGGGGAATTTATCAAGCAGAATTGTGTGAAGGAAAATGAATTATATGAGGAATTTTTTAGTTCTAATGATGCAATTAAATGTGCTGTCTCCTTAGAGGATAGCTTTAGCAACTCACCGGTTTGAAACCAAATAATGTGAATTTTGAGAACTTGTGTAAGCTGGTAGGTTATGTTATGAGTATACCAGGAAGTAATGCTCAGACCGAAAGAGTATTTTACAGTGGACTAGGGTATGCGCTTTGAAATCTAATGTAAATTAATAATAATAGCAATAATAAGAGTGATAATGATAATGGTAATGATAATGATGATGATAATGATGATGATAATAATAATAATAACAACAATAATAGTAATAATAATAATAATAATAATAATAATAATAATAATAATAATAATAATAATAATAATAATAATAATAATAATAATAATAATAATAATAATAATAATAATAATAATAATAATAATAATAATAATAATAATAATAATAATAATAATAATAATAATAATAATAATAATAATAATAATAATAATAATAATAATAATAATAATAATAATAATAATAATAATAATAATAATAATAATAATAATAATAATAATAATAATAATAATAATAATAATAATAATAATAATAATAATAATAATAATAATAATAATAATAATAATAATAATAATAATAATAATAATAATAATAATAATAATAATAATAATAATAATAATAAAATAAATAACTTGCCTTATTCTGTGTTCTGATATTTAGGACACCAGCCTCCAAAATTCTGTGTGTGTGTGTGTGTGTGTGTGTGTGTGTGTGTGTGTGTGTGTGTGTGTGTGTGTGTGTGTGTTTGTGTGTGGGTGGGTGTGTGTGGGTGTGTGGGTGTGTGTGGGTGAGGGTGTAAATTTAATATTTATATAAAAAGGCAAGATAAACCAAATAATGTAACAGTTAATTAGAGATCAATTAACAATTATTATTCCACAAAGTCCCTGATATAACTTTAGATGTTAAACGTGGGGCCTGTATGGAGGTCCCTCTAAACAAAATTATGCTTTACATTTACATATTTTCTCTACTCACTAACATTTAATTTATATGGATGCTACAAACTATTTCTACGAAAGCCTCTTTTCTATCCACTTCATGTTAATCGAAATAAACCTTTAAAGAAATGGAAATTAATTGTTCTTTCACACTGGCCGTGTGTAGGCTAAATTGTGGAAACGTAGAGTCAGACTGAAAAATTCAATGCCATAGCCGGGATTTGAACCACGGATCTTCTGGTTGCCGTCCAGCCGCTCTACCATTGAACTACTATGGCCAACGTGCCTACATACGGCCAGTGTGAAAGAACAATTAATTTCCAGTAATTGACCTAATAGTGGTTAACTATAAAGCCCGGGCCTTAAAGTACTTACATGTAGTAAGTCGCCATTAAGGTAGTTGTCTCGTGTGTTTATGAGAACTCCTAAGTGGTTTACCGGGAAAATACGAGTCAGTTGGAGAATTTAATGTCATATCGGCACGTTTGCCATAGTAGCTCAATGGTAGAGTGGCTGGACGGAAACCAGAAGTTCCGTGGTTCAAATCCCGGCTATGGCATTGCATTTTTCATTCTGACTCTACGTTTCCTTTAAAGAAATGGTTTCATTACACATTCTCTTGCAGATGCAAGTAGAATAGAGAAAGCAGAATCAATAGTCATTTGTCTCTATTCTGAGCATAAAATTCCATATTCTTTCCATAACGTCGCGAAAAACAGCTGAACAACAACATTAAGCAAATTTCAAGTACTAAAAATTCAAACCAATAATAATTCTACTACATCTGAAGATGAAGGTTTTTTTTTTTTTTATAGAAAGAGTATCTACCTATAATTTTGAGTAGTATCTTATGGTTTTACCGTTTTAGAAAATCATATGTAATAAAATTCTTTACGAATGGAAAAGTCTTTGCTGGCTATTCACAAACAAATTCAGATTATAATTTATTTTGCGAAGTAAATATCGTACATATGGGATATTTTAATCAAAACGTTAGAGGGTTTTTTTTTTTTGAGAAAGGTAACAATTTTACGTAAAGGATAGTTTGGGTTGAGGAATTCATTTGAAAATGTTCATAGCGCTTTTCTTAGAGATGCTCGCGGTATTCTCAGTTACACTAGAACGAATCATCTTCACAAGTCGGTTTATTCATGTCTCCAGCGCATTCGTATTTGAGTTTACAGGTGTTGTAAACAGCTTTGTTCTCTTATGAGCGGTCATATAAAATGATTACTTATAAACCTGTAGAGAGAGTAAACATTGGAGGTCCCAGAAAACGTGGAAGGATCAGATAGTAATACTAAGCCTCGAAGAATGACGACGATGCTGATAATAGTTGAGAACAGTTTTGTAACCTGAAGAGCACCTTAAACGTTAAAATATTATCAAGATTATTTCAGTGGTTTTCGAGGTTGTGCCCCACACATACATTAGGTACATATTAGGTATTTTATTTTAAGGGTTCTGTTACATGTAGACTATCTTGTACAAGTGAGTGTGACTTTAGCTTTTACTTTCTCTCTTATCTACTATAGAAAGAATGTATTATACCAAAACTGAGGATACCTGATTTCACTGTAAATATATGTTTCGTGGTTCCATGTATTAAAAGGAAGTATTTGTAGAAAGCGCTCCATATATGCTGTCTGTGGGTTTGTTTTAGTAGCATCAGTCTGTTAATGACACAATTCTAAACAAAATGCCGAATAAACACCAAACTTGGTATTTAAATTCATGTTCTAAGCATGTCGGACTGTAGGGGGAGCATTGTGACCAAAATTTCACTGGGTAAAGGTCATAGCTGCCCTTGAGCTTCCTATCAATATTTTGTCGATTTTCATTTGTCACAATGTTAAACTGAGAAGACACGTTGACTATTTGATGGGACGAATAGTTTCTGTTTGCCGAAAAAAGCGGACTCCTGCAGTGTTTTGTATTTCTCATTATACACTACTTCACTCAGTCGAGTCTACCTACACCTCTTCAGTGCCTAGCTGTGTTGCAGACTTCGTGCTTTTTATGATTTAAAATATACATCTATGTATATAGATATATATTTTTTCTTATTTAACCGATTTTTCATTATTTCCGTTTATTTTCTTATCTGTTATCCTAGTTTCACAAATATTCACTATACACATAAACACTTGCGACCCTCTCACTCGTGAGTAGCTAATACTCTGCGTACTGGTGAGCAACCAAACTGGAATTGCCTGCTACATTTGGAAGATTTTTCCTATATTTTCATTCTCTCTCAAATTGTTAACGGTTTTGATTAAATCACGCACTACTGCTTTGGATATTTCTTCATATTCTACACTGCTGGTTGGCTCGAAAGTCACTACCCATTGCTACTGGTAGTGGTACTGGTACTGTACTGCTACTGCTACTGGTACTGGTACTGGTACTGCTACTGGTACTGCTACTGCTACTGGTACTGGTACTGGTACTGGTACTGGTACTGGTACTGGTACTGGTACTGCTACTACTACTGCTACTGCTACTCCATTATAGTTTGAATCTCCCCTGAATTACAACTTACAAGTTACCGGAATGTGACATTCATCTGAAAATTTATTAGTGACTAATGTACACATGAGAGTATCTGTTAAATAATCATTCCGTTTTTATTTTGTTTGTCCGCTGTCGAATGTTTATTTCGAGAATTGTATTGTTTGGATACGTTCAGAGTCCATGTTGTTGAAATGCTGTCGAAAGAAGAAAGAACGTTTTGTCTTAAAAAGTGGTTTAAAGCTGGTTATGAGTTCTTAATTCAAGAATGGAGCGAATACTATAAAACTATTCCACCAACATGGAAGGTTCTCTACAATTTACGGAATCGTTTTGAGGCAAGCCGATCAGTGATGGACTGCCCAACGTCAGGTAGGCCATCATTAAATGAGGAGACAGAACTGAGCGTGTACAAGCTATTGTACAAAGTCCCAAAAACCTGATCCTAGGCTTCAGTTCTGTGAGTCAATTCTGAACGAACTTCAACACGTTGAAACTAAGTTGTTGAGGTGTTCGGTGGAAGAGTTATTGGACAACGAGGGACAGTAGAAATGCCACCAGATCACCAGACCTAACAACAATGTAAGTTTCATTTTGGGGATTGATTAAAGATATAGTATGTATATACTAGAAAACCAACCACGATAGAGTAATTGAAAACAAACATTGATAATGCTTTTCATAATACTAATTCCAATCCACAACTGTGTGAACATATATGCTTAAGTATCTATGATCGTGTTGAGAGACGTGTAAACGCTGAGGGAAGACAATTTGAAAAAGTGATCTATAAGTAACACATATAAGTGTAATGAGTAGTGACTTTTGGAGCATCATGTATGTATGTATATATGTTTAAATGAAATTTATGATTTGTGGTGCCATAGATATAATTCATTATCTTAGGACGTGATATATTGGTCTTTATTACGTAGAAAATGAAGCTAGTTACAGTGAAGCAATAAGTATTATAAAAATATAACTATTTGTTACAAAACTTCACTTATCTTAAGAAAAATATTGTCGAATTTTCTTATTACTTCAATTTCAACTAATAAGAAAAATCGACATCATTTTTCTTAAGATAAGTGAAGCCTTTTGTTACAAATATTTATATTTGTATAATATTTGTCTTTAAGCTTTGTTAGAGTTTTTCTTTAATAAGTTTTATGTTAAGTATATATTTTATTTTAAATGATTTAAATGATTATATATATGACTTTTCTATGAATACTCTGTAAAGTCCCTTGAATTGTTTCGTATATAGGTTTATATCAATATCAAATTTCAAGAAACAGATAACACTTTAACTGTTCGAAAAATATAGATATTTAATACAGATTATTTAGGCCAAATATTTTTTCAAATTAATAATTTACAATATGTTTATTGTTGGTTTGACTTTTCCAGTTTTGATATGTTGAAGTAATCATTTCTGCTTCTCTCAAAGTTATACAACAAGTTTGGAAGTTCAAAATCACCATATAACCATCCGCTATTTAAAGATTTGACAATCATCTCGGCCTCCTCTATTCACTTTGTATCCACAACAAATATAAAATACAACAACTTCTGCAAATATTTATCTGACTACCGTGAAATAGGAAAATAAGAATTTGTAGAAGGAGTAAAAAAGGAGTGGTAAAATAGCTATGTGAATATATTTCATCTTTGTTTTTCATCTGTTTTCACTTTGCTGATACAAAACACACAGACCTAATGGAAATTGGTAATACTTCTGACACCTTATCGACGTTAAACCGCCATGATAAGCAAATCCAGAGCATTAAACTGCCATATGGCTACAGTTTGAAGATACGCCACATAATCTTGTGTGGAATTAGAAATAAATGCATACAGCAACGTTGTTGACCTGTGACACAGAATTTGATGACAAATGAACATGAAACACGTGATTACGATGAAATCATGAGGCGAGAGCAACTACCCGCATGAGGTTTATGTGATAATTTTAGAAATGTTACTGAATATTAGATGAGCTTAAACTTAACATTTACGTAATATTACAAGGGCAGGCGGTTCTTTAGTTGACTTGACGATTACGTAAAATCTCTTATTTGTTAATTTGGTCTCAACAAACATGAACATTACCAGGTTATCAGTGATAAAAGTATCAAGTTCAAATTGATATAATTTTGTATACTATCATTTACTTTCATGTCTTTTTCAAACCAACTCTTACAAATATATGTTTACGTTACATTATATTAGGTTGTCTCATAAGTCATGTCGGTTTTTTGATTTTGGTGTTTTGGAAAATTTATTGGGTTTCTTTGGTTTGGCAATGCTATTTACAGGATGCCATGGCTAGGTCTGCTAGTTCTGCGAACATTGCGAGCATATATCAGTCTTCAGTTGTTAATAAACAATCACAAAATGGAGATAACCAAAGTTGAACTTAGAGTCCTTCTAACACACAACTGGAAACAAGATGGTTCCAATGTTTCAACAATGGAGACGAAAACACTAAAAATTTGCCATGTTCTGGAAGACCTAAAGTGTGGAATATTCAGGATACACGCCAAGTTTTGTGAGAAAATCTGCAAAAAGGTACCCGTAGGCTTTCAGAAGAACTTGGTGCATCAAAAGATACCATTAAGACACTTGTAAAATCTTACTGAAGCTTGTAACGATATGTTTTAGTTAGAACTTTTTATATGGATATCCAGTTGGAAATTCTTGTTCTCTGATATGACTATTAGTAGGCCATGTAATGACAATATAAAAAAATTTATGTGTAATTTTGTGATTGGCCGTAGTAATAATTGTATTATGTATTGTGATGACGTAGCAGTAAATTGGCCAATCACAAAATTAATAGAGGAGTAACGATAGTTACGGAAAATCAATATGTTCTGCAATCTTGTTTCATGACGATGGAAAAATGTTGCGGTGAATATAAAAGGTTTGTAACGGAAAAAATGAAGAATCTTCAAAAAGAGTTATTCGTTATTCGTAATAGTGATGAGAGAAACAATCAGAAGTGAGGAATTCTAAGTAATTAACAGAAATTATATTATAATTGAAAATAAGGATTTATCGATGTGTTGGAGGTAACGTACAGTGATTGATTAAGAAAGAAGTTCGACTAAAATGTAATATAGATTATACAATTAAATAATACATTACGAAATCGGAGTCATATAAAATTGTATTTCTGTCACTAAAAATCCACACATGAAAATAGATCTCATGACTCTTATTTAATCAAATGCAATTAAGACGATATAATTAGTGACCTGAAGAAAGAGAGCCGTACGAACTGACGACATTGGAAAGAATTGTACTTGCAGCGAAGAAATACCGCTACATATTTCGCCCGAAAGTGTGACTGATTAAGCTGGAGAATTATAGCGCCACAAGCTGTAGATCTGTACCTCATGAACTGACACCTCAACAGACTGAACGTAGAGTGGGTATCTGTAGTCAGCTTATCCATAATCTCATGTATGATAGATTTGTCTGGAGTTGTTACATGTGATGAAAAATGGGTATATTATCGAAACCCTAATGCCTCGAAAAAATGGCTTGATTCCAACCAACGTGTCAAAGTCATTGTTAAAAAAATTCAGTTCGGTTCCAAAGTAATGTGTGTCTGTTGGAATTTTGAATGTGTGATTCATTGGGAGTTTGTTCCAAACGGGCGGGCGATTGAGACTGATCTTTATTCTTAACAACTGAAACGAGTTCATGAAATTTTGAGACAGAAATACCCAGCATTAGTTAACCGAAATAGAATTCTATTGCAACAGGACAATGCAGCACACCATACTGCACGAACAACCATGGAAATAAAATTCAGGAATTGGGAGGAATCGAACTGCTGCCGCACCCAGCATACAGCCCCGATCTCGCACCATCCGATTATCAACTTTTTCGATCCATGGTCCATTTTCTACGTGGAAGAAATTTTGACAGCATTGAAGCAGTGCAAGTGGGTGTCACCGAACTCTTCGCATTTAAAATTAGACTGGTACCATCGTGGGATAATAAACCTCGCTAATGATGGCTCAAAGTCCATAGATTCTAATGATCAATACTTTGAAAATTAGTTAATTGTTTGTCAGAAGAAATTTCAAACAATTGTTTTTCTTACAGAACGACATTACTTATGAGACAGTATCTACACATATTGTGGAGGGATACAGGAGGTTGAAGTGATGACTTTCTGTACCATCTATCGTTATTAGTGTACACAAACTGCTTTTGAGAATGTCTACTTTTCCATCCACTTCATTTTAACAAATAAAACTTTTACAAAAGTAACAAAATGACTCGTTTTACTATTGATACAAAAGGTAAAACGTTAGTCAAATGTTTAAGAAATGAATTCTATTCACTGACCTTGAAACTCTATGATGGTTTCATGTATTCGCGAGGATGAACTAAATACCTAAAGAACGCTTACAGAACAATTCGAAACATTACTGATGATATCTTGGAAATGGCATGACACAAACTCTTCTTTGGAATAAATTGTGTGTTTCAAAAGGATTTACATTTCTTTCTCGTAGTACGCTTTCATCTATCACTTAAGGTTTTCCAGCTATACAAGGCTGTAGAAAATTCCCATCAAATGAAGAGGTCTTAACATATTGTCCATAAAAATGTCAAACGTACATTCCATTTCTCATGAAAATATATTGAATATATGGTATTTTAATTAAAACCATTAGAGCTATTTTTAGGGAATCAAATTTTTTCGAAACATTTTCTCTCTAAAGTTAAGTTTGGAATATTTTGTTGATGAAAATCTTCGTTTCGCATCCTTGAACGATGTGAACTTGAATATCAAGTTTGATATTTAGCCTCTATATACATATTTTTGGGTTATGCTTTTCACAAAGAGGAGTACCAGCACGTTTAATAGGAATAACAAAAGAAATATGTATAGGAATTATCATAAAAATCAATGTAAGGGATAATATTAGCAGCCACACATTAAAAATAAATGAAAGAGTCAAACAAGGATATCCACTGTCCTCAATTTTATTTAAATTTTGTATAGATGATGCCATTAGGAAGTGTCAGAATAGCTTTAGTAAGCATTTTAATATTAATGGAAAAGCAATGGACGCTATATTATATGTTGATGACTGCAGAAGCAGCGGATGCTTTACATATGCAAGTATACAGAATATAAGATTATTACAATCTAAAATTATTTGTAAATAAAACAAGAGTATTAGCATTTAAAGAAAACGAAGATGTTGCTAGTAAGATAGTAATAAATAAGAAAACCATAAAACAAGTGACAGGAACTACTTGGGATCAGAAATAATCATTGTATTAGACGAGGAAGCTGTTGACAAGAAAATAAATAAATTTAGATTTTTACGGTACATAAAGAAAACCGTTAGAATGGGCATTAAATAGAAAACAGAAAAGAAAAATTGAATCAGCAGAAATGATATTTTTATGATTAGTGGCTCAATACTCTCTGTTCGATTACAAAACAAATGAAGAAATAAGATAAGAATTAAACATATTTAACTTGAAAGAAAGGATTAAACAGAATAAAGAAAACTGGAGACAACATATAAAGAGGATGAGCAAGGACATATTCGCTAGATCAGTGACCGACTACGTCCCAACTGGTAAACGAAACTCAGGAGATCGGGGAAGAGATCTTCATTAATGAAGACGGAACGGATCCTAGGGTCCAAACCTTGAATGATGATGATGATGACGACGAAGCTTCTCACAGGCAGAGAAATGAACATACACACATACACACACAAACCTTTACCTAAATATGCCTGTTTTATTCAAGCAGTCTCAAAACATGTATTTCTGGTAAAATCTTGCTATCGAATTTTTGGGTAAACATTTCCTCCATTTACGATAAATGCAAGAGAAAATAAAACGGCTCCTTTTTGATTTAGAGGTTCTCAACACTTTGGCATCGAATTTTTTGGTGGAAAGTAACACTTCCTCTGCTTACTATAGGGAAATAGAATAAATGATATCAGCTGTAGCCGGCTTTGAATGTCCAAACATTTACATAAAAAATAACAAATTAATGGTGGCTTAGCACCTAAAAGTTTATAAATTATTTGTAAAGGTTAAACAAATAACCAATATATTGGAAATAGTTAAAGCCAGAAAATATTGTTGTAATTATTTGTGTCTATAATAAGATTTGCGTTATTTGTATTAAACTTTTTTCTATCTCTTTTAATTTACGTGTTATACATTACCTATGCAATATTATACAGAATAAAGAGAACATCACAGTCATTCGTACATAAATCCACATATGCATTTTATTTGTTATGGAAATATCTTAAAAATTTAGTGTTGTAGTCGACGTCCTTAACAGTCGGTTTTGAGAAATCAAAATGTTTCATCTAAACAATAGTTTGCGCTATGGTCATTTTTTTAGAAATATTTCTATTTCACTCTAAATTGCATCTTAAATAGGCGAAGGCCCGAATGAATTCGATTCCCGTGACCGACCTACCTGACTCATGGGCTTTTTCGTCGGTTTTCCGGGTCGCCAAGTGAATGCTGGGTAGGTTAATTACATCCTCCGAATTTGCTGTCCCTCCACTTCCTCTCCATTACAATTTTATATCATCTCTCATCTATTGGTCTCTTTCAGGGTAGAAGTGTCGGCGGGAGTTTCGGCGGTGCTTGGCGGGATGATATGTTCTGAGGAACACGCTTTTCTCTCCGGCGAGGTGGACGTAGGTCTGCGAGCCGGACTAGTGAGCCGAATCAGAAGCGTGGCAGGCGGGATGCTGGTTGTGCAAGACTGCCTGGAGTACTCTGCTCTGGGGAGGCGGCCTACGGTCTCCGTATCGGCCTCGTGACTGTTTCGGCGCCACGGTGATGACATTACCCTAAACCCACAGCTAGGGAGTTTAGGTGACCTCACCCTCTGTACTGTAGTGACTCCTTGGAGTCAGCCACCCTCTGTCTCCTCTCACCTCATCCTTCCTTCCGGGGTGCCCCTCTTGGGGCATAGGTACAAAAGACCAGTCTGGGCGAGGTGCCAATCCCCTCCGAACAATCCAATCCAATTAGGTAGTTTAGGATTCCCAACCGTCTTGTAGAATATAACGCCATCTCTTTCTCCCATAGTTTCAACATTTCAACTTACAACAAATGTGATAACAAAGTGGAACAGAAATAAAAGTAGGAATAGTCAGTTGATTGGGCTTCCAGGATCTGCAACACAGAGCTTCACAGAGGTTATAGTTATTTGTGTACCAACATGTTCCCTGGGAGAAAGAAATGATGATGATTTATATATAAGGGCGCTCAACTGCTTGGTCATCAGCGGGAGAAAGGAATGAACGGAGACCAGAAAGACCAAATCCGGTCAACTTGCTGATGTGCACCAGCAAGATTTGGGTTCTTAACGATCCAACATTACACTAATCCTGATGCTGGCTAGGCCTGTTTTAGCTACCCTAACCTGAGCGTGCCAGAATCAGACTACAAACTCCCAGGCATTGGTATGTATTATTCAAAGAAAGGATTGACATTGGTTCTGACTTCTACACTTTAGCAGAGAAGTTGCCATCCAATGGAGAATGCTATACTACTGTACCAAGAAAGTTCCGAGAATTCGTCAATGAAACACAAAACATGCATTATTTATACAATTTTATTTTGTCAGCTTCAAAGTTGGCAACTTCCGAAATTATGCAAATGAATAATCCAATTATCAAAATATTTTTGTAGGCATTTTTTGGAATCTTTGTCAATTGTCGCCATGAATTCTCCTTTTAGCCCTCTATCGACTGAAAACGGTTGCCTAGAAGTTGTTACTTGAATTTTGGAAAGAGAAAGAAGTCAGCCGGAGCCAGATCAAATGAACACACTGGTTGTTCGATGAGATTTGTTGAGTTTTTGGCCAGAAATTCGTTCACAATGATAGCCTTGTGAGCTGGGGCGTTATCGTGGTGCAGAATCCATGAGTTGTCCTTCCACAAATCTGGTTCTTTTCGCCGTATTTGTCTCTCAAACGCCACATAACGCTCAGAAAATAGTCTTTATTTACCCTCTGACCCTGTGGAAAAAATTCCGAGTGCAAGACACCACGATAATCGAAAAAAACTGTCAATATGACTTTCAGTTTTGATTGGGTTGGACGTGCCCTTTTGGGTTTCGGTTCAGTTAGAAGGTGCCGCTCGGAAGCTTGTTGACTGGTTTGCGTGTCAAACTCGTAAACCCACCTCTCATCACCAGTTACAATACGTTTCATGAATGTGGGGTCAGAGTTGGATCGTTCTAGCATGTCTTCAGCGATCCTTACGCAATTGAGCTTTTGCAGAAAGTTCAAGTCTTTCGGAACTAATCGAGCAGCAACACGTATCATGTCCAAACAATCGTTTAAAATGGTATGAATCGATTCATAAGACATAGGAAGTTCAGCGGCAATCTCTCTAAGACCTAATTGACGATTTTCAGACAGCATTTCCTTCACTTTAGCGATGTGATTTCAGTTCAGTTGAAATTGTTGATGATCGACCAGAGCGAGGCAAAATTTACACCACATTTCGACCACTTTTGAATTCACTGTACTACTCATACGCATGTGTTTTTGATGAAATCGATTCACTGTAAGCCCTCTGTAACATTTTCAGGGATTCAGTACACGAAATACAATTTGCAATGCCAAATTTGAGACAGATTCAATATTTTTATTCATTGTAAAATCGCAATACACTAGACAGTGCACTAACAAAATGGCGCCCTGTAAACAACCTAGATGACAATCAAACTCCGCGTGGGTATAGAGGAAAGATGTACCAACTTAGGGATAACAATAATTTTAAATCCCCTCTTGTATGAGATTGTTATATGATCAGTTTTCGGTGATTTCTTGACAGAATGTATGAATGTCCGATGTTGAAGTATTAGATTGCTCTACCAAAAGATAGCCCGCGTTTCTGCCATTAAAAGACTCTTAATCCGTGTACCAGCTACGTCTTGTCCCACCATCGGTCACACCAGAAGTGTCTTATATTATGTCCAGAGTGTGCTATTAATCTTCAAATTCTTCTAATATGTACAATCGCTATATCAGCTATAGACAAGAGAGAGGATATTAAAATATTGCTTGACTTAAATTTTCTCTCGTTGATTAAAAAATAAAAATAAATAAATAAATAAAGGCCATATTCTTGAGTTAACCTCCTGTTGGCCTTAACCCCTTTACTCTTCGTTTCACATTAAAATACACATTTATTTTAGTGGCTATCTTATTAGTAAATCTCCTTTAATAGACAAATTATTTAAAAAACATTATAAATCTAGTTGACCATCAAGATACAAAGGCTCGATTCCCCTGATCTGAAATCCAACCAAGGACTTAAATCCACGAAGAGGATGAAGAAGTCAATATGAAGAGGTATATATTTCTCAGCCAAATACCACCGTCCTGCACAAACTACATAACCTGTTACTAAAGGGAGTTGATGGGCACATTATATTTTTGATAGAAGGAAACCAACCAGTATTCGCCTACCGATACAGGTAAACCAAGAAAATATCATGGTCAGAATGATTGACCCGAGGAGAATCAAAACTGAGACCTCCCAAAACCTCGCACTATACCTGGGGTATAAAAAGAGAAGTAAATAAATAAGAGGGCATAAAGACGAATATAAGAATCAGAGAGGGTACGAGAAGAAACACTTCAGTCCCGTTATTTTCTGTTTCATAAGGTGCACTTTTCATGACCACAAGGTTGAAGCAGCCATCTCTCTCGTCGTCTCTGCGGTTTACGTTTATAAATTATTCTTTAGCATCTCAAACGAGCTCTACAGAGCTCCAGAATCCTTTTTATGTTCACTGTTATATCTTCATGCATTTCTATTACACAAAGTATGAAGTTCCTTTTTTTTTATTATTTGAGGAAAGCTGCAACAAACAGGGAAGCGTATATAAAACATTCTCTTTGTTATAACTCTGTCATACCTGGAAGTTGTAGCTTTATCATAATGTTTTTATTTTATGTTTTTAAGGGTGTGCTTGATATTCGCAAAGCTAATTGACTAAGGCTCACGTAGTGAATAAGTGAACTCTTTATATTGCTGAGAGAACGTAAGCTTTCTCTTTATATTGCTCTTACTGCATTCTCACATTGGAACCTGATTCCAAAACACCAAAAAGAAAGTGTTTTTACTTGCAACAACCGAGTGGGATGAATCAGGCAGCATCTGTGGCCCGCATTCGGGAGGTTACGAGTTCGATTACCGATCTTCCCGACCCATGAGATTTTATTGATGTTTCGGGTTGCTAGGTGAATGTTGGGAGGGTGATTGCATTCCCCTAATTTCCTGTTCCACCACTTCAACTCACTTCTTATTTTACTTTATCTTTTATCCTGCTTGTCTATGTTAAGGTTTAAAATTGTTAGCAGGAGTTTCGGTGTGCATGGCAGGGACTTTAAGACCTTCGTCTTTCAGTTCCAGGAAGGTATGCTGTTCCCGACTTCCCCAGGGGAGAGGAGCTGAATCCGTTGTACGAGCCGCCACCAGGAAGATTTAATCTGCTCTTAGAATCTCCTCACCTCATTCCTCCATTCTGGGGTCACCCCATCAGCGGCATAGGTTCAAAAGATCCATAGGTAGAGTTGCTCTGAACCTCGTCACGGAGTTATACCTTCAGTAAGTGGAGGAAGTGTTCTATTCCACTCAGAATTTTGACACCTGAATTTCAACCTAAATACAAGTTTGTGGTCTCCTTAAATACCCCGCCCTACTACAATATTTTTGGACAAAATTACTAAAGCATGACGGATCTGATAACAACCAAACTTGGATTTAAATTTATTTATTCCCAAAATGCGACATGAAGATTTTAACAAAATTCCCCATCCCAAACTATCATTTTCATGGACAAATTTTTGGTGTTTGTGTTATTATGTGATTTTAACAATTTTGATTAAATATTATGCGTATAGTTAGTATATTTATATGCCAAATAAAATGTATAAGCTTCATTCGAAAGGAATTTTATATAACTTTGTTGATGTGCAAATTATAAGGAAAAATAAAAACGTACCTGCTGCATGAAAATTGTAAACCTATTTTCCCCAATTCCTTTTTTTACCCTTCTCATAAAGACGACTTGTACCCTCCAGGTATTCAAGTTGGTGCCTGGGGTCATACGTCAGGAGCAAAGCAGCTCTGGATCTGAGACAATATCCAGAATGGCAGGTCAGCCCTATACCTCGTATGAGAGTGGGAGAGGATGATATGAAATGGAGTGTAATGGACGAAAGGAAACATAATATTCGGGCAGCTCTTGGAATATGGCGGATAAGCCAGAGAAAACTAAACCAGACACAGTTTCGTCCTGTTTAAAACACACGAGCTATTTAAAATAACTTTTTTCTGAGGCTTCAGCCATTTCCAAGGTATATTTATTAGTTTGAAAATGCCAATTTTGTTACTGTCTTAAAGTGCTCTATTTATAGCATTTGAGGGCCAACATATACCACAAACTGTTAAACGTATGTTCGGTTTGCTCTCCTTCCCTTATATCCCAAATGAAATGTGTAATGAAACTATTTGTGCAAAGGTTTATTTTGAGTAGATAAAATAATCTATCTTAGAAGAAAACTGTAGAAACTATATAAAATAGATGGTCTTGGGCAGAAAATGTCACGTGAATGTAAAACATATTTAAAGAATGGGCTTAGCTTGGTGGAATAGCCTATTCTAGATAAGGAAATAGCAATGGGTGAGTAACATGTTTGTGTCTTTGGATTAACTGATTTTGGCTTCTGAAGTAAAGACAGAGATTTGCTAGTGAGACAGCACACAAACAAATGCCATCAGTTTAGTTTAGAATTCAGATAATGCCGCAGCTTACTTACCCAACCAATCGGCCAAATCTATGTCTGCTAGGCTCACAGATCCAACAAGAAAATTTCATTTGAAACGTTTTAACATAATGATATGCCTAATTCAAAGTTATTTGCATTTTCGGTTTATAAATGAGATTAAACACTTCACCTACTCCACTTACGTAGTAATAGCTCAGAACATGAACTCCAAACAGTAGCAATGTCGGAAGGAACTATTAACAAACTGAATTTTGTACCAGTCATTAGTACTCATTTACGAGTTACCGAGTGGTATTCATCAAACGGTTTCGTATGTGGCCTCATTCAGGAGGTACGGGTTCGATTTCCGTGGCTAACCGACCTGACCATGGGTTTTTTCAGAGCTTTTCCCGTGTCATCAGGTGAATGCTGGGTAGGTTAGTTACATCTCTCAAGTTTCCTGTCCCTTCATTTCATCTCCAGTATCATTTCACGTCATCTCTATTCTGGTGGTCTCTTTCAGGGTAGAAATGTCGGCGAGAGTCTCGGCGGTGCATGGCAGGATGATATACTCCTGGAAAACATTTCCTTCTTCGGTAGGTCGGTCACCGGTTTCCGGGCCGACCTATTGGGCTGTTGGATCCGTCCCTTTCAGTTGCCGAGGTACGGGCGCTGCGGACCCTTAGCACTCGTGGTACTTCTGACGTTACTAGAGGAACCTTGGGCCGAACTGCCGAGCCCCTCCCGTAGGGGAGTTGGACACGAGGGGACTGTGTTCCCGACACCCACGTGGAATTGGGTACCTCCGGCCAGGGTACGGCCGCCAGGAGGGGGTAGAGGGTTGCCTTATATTCCCGGGTACTGGCCTGCAGAGCTAGTAGAAGGTGTGCTAGATCACCAGGCGGCCCCACCGAGGTTTTCGGTAGTCTTCCCTGCGGGGTTGACACGCGTAAGTGGCGTATCCACTTCTATCCCGTCTTGACGTTGTGCTCAGCGGGGGAGAGGACTCAAGGTATTGCCCTATGGAAAGAGCCCCGGAGTTTCCATCGCTCCCGGGTAGAAGGAGGCCCGGGTCCTTGGTCCACGGGTCCAGGACTAATGGGAGTAGAACCTATGCACTTAACTGTTTCTGGACCACGGTGGGTGGGATGCCGGTTGTGCTGGCCTGCCCTCTTCACTGTCGTGACTTCTTGCGTCGGCCGCCCTCTGTCTCCTCTGACCTCATCCTTCATAGTTATATTAGATCAAGACTGATCAAGTGCCAAATCCCCTCCATAAGAATCTATCCTTTCCCTTACTCATTTAGTTACAATTTGTCAAACATTTCCGGTGCTTATCCTAATAAACGGGGGCCTTCGTAAGCCTTTAAAAATCACAGATCCGTTACCATACATCAGAGTTTTAAAACAAATCTTTTTTATTTATGAGACGGTTGTACAAGCGCAAATTTTAGCTGGTGATTACGCTTTATTTGCATTTCTAAAATGTAGTGAAATCCTAATTTTGTATTTGCCCATCTATATTAATGTACGCAACAACATGTGGGGATGCAGATAATGGGAGACACGCGCACCATGTTGTACTGGGTGATGCGATGGCAGCTGCCTCATTTCTCTCCCCTGTCCTTCTCGGTCAAAACCTTTAGCTCCACTAGGACTATAATTACTGTTATGTATACTTTAAATGTATTAAAATAATATCTCAACACAATTCTCCATTGAAGTCACAATCTATCCACTTACGTTCTTTTGGTGTATATACATAGTGGGGCAGGTTTATTTGTTTTTTACATACCTATTTTAGTACTGGCTTCTCATTTTTTATTTAAATTTGCTTTGAGTTAATGTTAATATATGATTTTCAGCACCGTGCTTTTTCTTCCAAAGACATTATTGAATTTATAATGCGACAGAGCAATATTATTAGAGCTAAATAAGTGTTATGACAGCGAAAATGAAATAATAACTCCTCCATGTAGGTACTACAACATGTTAACAATCCAACTGTGGGTTAGCTGGAGGTGAGAGTACGGCGATTATAAGGCAAGATTGTTAAAAGTTAACATTGTTGATTTCAGCAATACTGTGGTGATTCTTTCTAAGAAACAATGTAAAGTCTCATACGCTCTCTACTGCTTTCGCCCACCCATGGTGAGTACAAAAATTATAAACAATTATATTATGAGTAGAGGCCCGAAAATTAAACATTTGGAATATCCAAAAGAGTATCACTGTGAATCGGTATTAAGACCGAATCCCTTATTATTATATTTGTACTATTGAATGCGTTATTAAACTTTCTTATTGGTTGTTTATGTCTCGAATTCCTACACTATTAATTAACCCAAATCATTCTTTAATCTAACAGCAATGATTAAGACGGTGACGGTGGATTTTGCCCATCACAGCTGGTTACCGGCTGCAGGTAGATAGACTATTGAGTTGAGCTAAGTTCCTACCTCGAAGACCCGTCCCATTATTGGACCCAAGAAGGCGATGATGTCCCGTCCAAACAAGCAACCTAGTGTCACGGGGAATACTGTCTCTTGGAACAACCATTTGCGCTATGAAGTTTAGAAGCACACTTAAAAAATGAGCAGGAAACAGAATAAAATTGAAATTAATGAACGAGGAACCACCCCCGCATTCGATTACTAAACATTTTACCGCTTGGTGACATTAAGTATACTACGCAATAACCGCCGAGGAAAAATCGATCTTCCATTCCATTGTATGCTACCCAGAAGTACTGTCCACTATCCCACAATTTGTGGATAATCGGTTCGTCCAACTGCAATAGAAGCAACTACTATTTGTGTATAAAGCAAACCTCTCTGAGAGAGATGAGCAATGATTCAATACTTTATAGAGCATAATTCCCATACAACACAAAGTTGCCCCCTCTGTAAGCTACTCAAGTTTGTGTCCTATCTTTTGATGTATATAATTTGATTAATCAAGAATAGCTTGAAATATGACGGCTACTGAGTGGGATGGCTCAGGTGGTTTCGTCTATTGCCCTATTCGGGAGGTCCGGATTCGATTCCCTTGGCAGGCCTACCTATGGTCTTTCGGGGGTTTTCCCGGGTCACCAGGCGAATACTGCTTAGGTTTATTACACCCCCCCCCGAACTTCCTGTCCCTCCATTTCATCTCCATTATTATTCCACATCATCTCTCATCTGGTGGTCTCCTTCAAGGCAGAAGTGTCGGCGGGTGTCTCGGCTTTGCATGGCAGGATGATATGCTCCTGGTGGACACTTCCTCCTCCGGTAGAACGGTTTCCGGGCCGGCCTGATGGACCGTTTCATGATGGTGGGTGGGATACCGGTTGTACTGGCCTGCCGGGAGGTTGCAACTGGTCAGTAGCAGGTACCCTCCCTTTGCACTATCGTGACTCCTTGGGACTGCCGCCCTCTGTCTTATCTCACCTCATCATTCCTCCTGGGAATGCCCCACTCGGGGGCATAGATACAATAGATCAAGAGCGATCGCAGTGCCGAGTCCACTCCGTAAAAATCTGTCATATCCTATTCTCTTTGCACCGCCACAAGAATAAACTTATCGTTTAAAAATATAAGAACATTTCTAAAATTCACTCCATTAACAAAGAGCAACCAGCAAATAGCCAAAACCACAGACATTTTATTAAATACGAACTGTGTGCGTTAACGAAATCTATATTTTCTCTATGGTCGGATTTTATATATCTTATACCTCTCATTTTAATCAAATTTGTTAGAGCTATTTTTAAGAGAAATCGTAAATAATGAAAGTAGTTGGAGATAGGACAATTTTCTGGAAAATCTTTGTGTCCTATTCTTGACAGACATTTAAATACTTAATTTGGTATTTAACATTTCCTTTTATTTTGGATTATACTATTTACACACAGAAATGCAGAGGCACGTGCATACACTTTTACAATTTTTTTTCATAAATTTTCAAAATTGATTCCCGGTGGTCTCTGTATATACTTTTGGGTGGAACGTGATACTTTTTCTACATACAAAAGGTGAGTAGTAGAATAAGTGAAAACGAAGGGACTTTCTGGAAGATCTAATATAATTAGGACTTGCATGTATCAGAAATACCAGAACTTACCCGGAGCAAGTCTGAGCTGCAGCAATAGAATCCAACTGTAGAGGACCGTTGTAGCAATGCCACTCATGCTGACTGCCGATGTCACTTGTGCTGCATTCACATGGTGTCATGTCTTCATGTTGTAAGCCGGTGCAGTTACTTGCTGGACATGAAGGATGCTTTCAACTGAGCTTCCGGTGCCTTACTTCAAGGATTTTTTTGTACTATCATCAGGAATCCGAAAGGAAAACATCGTAAGGCGTTCACTTAACCTTGAACAGAGAGAAAGTACATCAAAACAACTTCCTGCAAATAGGAACAACTGTTTGCCTGAACAATGTATGCTTTTAATGTTGCTGCCTGTTGCTGTTCTTAAAAAATACAATTTCTGGGAATTGCCATTGCTTGGCCAGCATTCAATTTTGAGAACAGACATGGAGTTATTAAGATCATCGTTAGTAATTAACAGTTTGAGATTTAGCCAAATACTTTTGTTTGAGCCGTTCTTAGGAGGCATTTTTATTTTTGCAGAAGATATGGATAACTATGTAGCTCATCATCGTGTTGATAATGGAATATAAATAGGAGAAATTATGTTTATCTGAAGAATGTGGTGGTTTTCATGCAGCTATCATTTAAGAATTTGTACTCAGGGAACCACCAATGACTGCCAGATATTGAGTTTTAAGCCTCAATAAGTTAATACACTTTTCATTGGAGACACTGCTAGAAAATGTTTAGGACGAGATCTGCTGCTGTTTGAGGTTGTTCATAGGGCTGGTGATACATTACCGTTGCTCTGATATTCTTCCTGTGTCCATTCGTTAACATGAAAAACGCACACATCTTTCACAGACTTTGAGAAAGCCCAAAACATTACTTAAAATATTACCTGCACATTCTTTTGATGTGTTTACACCCTCTGCTATCTCAAACAACTTTAATCTGCAGTCTTCCAGCACTAAACATTTTTTTTTCAATGATCTCTGGAGTTGTGACTTCCGCAGGGCGTCCAGAGTGAGGCTCATCAATATGCTCGGACGTCCCATTTTAACTCTGCAACCCACCTTTTAATTACTGTATATTGTCGCGAAGCCGTTATCTACATTAGCGCGTCTTGAGTACACAAAGAGCCGGCAGATAAAGATAGCACGCAGATAAAGGTCTGCAGAAACAGAGATAAATGGAAATTTCTGGTAACACTTGAATGATAGAGATTATTCGGTTTCTTAAATTGTTCCGGAACAGTCTGGAATTATCAGATGAGGTATTTAAGAAGGTGACGACTCGCCAAGAAGGGCGTCGTAAGCAGAAAACAGCTGTGAAGTGCTGTCACGAGAGCTGATGTAAACAGATCGCTGTGTGCTATTGTCATCGACCTTGGTAGATTGTGTTGTGTATGTGACGTAATGTTGTTACGTGAGAATTGAACAGTGTATTTTTACGGAAATAAAGAACGTTTGGAATATCTGCAACTCGGACTTTTAATTCTAGTCACAAGGATGAAGGGGCAGAGTCTCTCAATGTACTATCCATTTCCTCATTGATTTCTTTAGGCGTTAAGCCTTTCAAATGGAAGTATTTAATCACTGCTCGTAGTCCCAAATCTTCAATTTTCGTGAAACCTTTACATTTGTCTTGTTTAAAATGCTGTCATTCAAAAACTAAACAAGCTTATTGATCTGTAACTATGGATACAAACTGGTCTAGAGTTTGGATAGATGAACACATTTCCTTTACTGAAACTATCTCTTTGAGCCAATCGCAAATCGGGTTTATTCAGACCGCTATATGTCAGCCGCATCACAAAATCTAGTAACATTCGGGGTTCAGACCTGAGAAGTTAAGAAGGGTTTGAGACGCGATGATTATAAAAGGCATTATTTTCTGAAAATTATTTTTATTAGGAATATTGCAATGTTACGTTCCTTTACTACTACTCAGTGGGTAAAAAGATATTGCATCCCACACAAAAATTCTATTCTATGATTTTAATATAAATGCACGTTTCGAGGTCCCTATAGAACAATCGTTTATAGAAGGTTAGTGTGTGCAAGCGCGCTCGCGGCTGTTTCTGTAAACAACATATTCAAAAACGAAAAGTCGGTTAAGGATATCTATGACTGAAATTTTATGAACATTTAAAAAAAATCACTTTTTCCTATTTTTTGTTGAATTTTCATTTCAATTGCTCAGCACAGTTGGTGCTATACAAATTGTGGAGCTATATACATAATACACATAATAAAATTAAAGTATATAGGGACAGAGGATACTCACATTGGAGTCCTCAAGCAAACTGGTCTGATTAGTGTGAGTATAAATTAAATAGCTTCTTCATTACAGAATAAATAAACATTATAGAAATAAAATGTCAAAATGTCCTGTGGCAAGCGTACCTTCAGTCTTAGTGCAGCATCAAGGTGACGTCCCAGTTGGAAGAATAAAGCACCTGATACATCAGGAAGGTGAGCAAAAATCTGCTTGTCGTTGTAGAGATGTACTCATTAATGCTGACTGTCCAATTCTCTATGCAGCTTTGCATTCCAGATGTACCACGGGGCGTTCACAGACAATCGTAATATTCTGTTTTGAAACACCTGGAGTTACAGGACTGGCATATAGAAGAAGCGGTCGTAGAATACTTTCCTATTTTAGTTTATAAAATAGTGTAAGCATTCCTGAATCCGAAGAATGCTTAGATACTCTCTACACACCATTTTGTAATGTTCCAATTGAGTTTAAAAGTTACGTGAAAACTAGTATTAGATATGAATTCTAATTCTTTATCCTTGTTTTCTGGTTGTTGAAATTTTCAGCATTTTCCTTCATTCAAAATGCTCCTTGCGTCATAGGTTATACTAATGAAACTTGCTACACATATTCACAGAGACACTGAAGAGAAATTGATCTGGGTTTTATTATAATATGCATTAAAGCACACTTTATTTACTTCAAAACCCAAAAATGTTATTTTTGGGCAAAAAAGGCACATTCATAACTTTAAATAATTTCTGAAACCTGAAGTTATTGAGACACAGAGAAACCTAGGGCAATTTCAAAAGTGTATTGGGAAACATTAGTTAAAATATTAGACCAAATTTTAAGTTATTTTGTTGTAAGTGACTTTTTTTGGTGACGTAACTAAATTAATAAATCTCACCATAATTTCCGAACTATTAAAGTGAACTTAGTCAAATTTGAGCTGTGTCATGTTTGCACTATGTTACATCTATGTTATAAATTTTATAAAGTTAGCGTTGTTGTTTTAGGATTTCAAAATTTCGGTCACACATTTCCTTAAGTAGGAAACTTTTAACTTAGTTACAGCATCTTCTAAAGAAAATGACGAAGATTTTCAGGGAAATCGTCCCTCAGATTACCCTTTACATGGAACATATTTGGAAAACTTTTGATTACCTCAAAAATGGCTCTAACGACGTTATTAAATTATTGTATATTAAGATATTTTTTATTACAAATAGATGCATATCTTGAATTTTCTGTTAATATCCTCAATAGCCTTCTCCACTATCGATAACTAGTAAATCGTTGTGTAGTGAACAATTTTCGAGATTTGCCAACAATTGTAATTTTCTCAAATGGCTGTGTTATCTCTTGGTCATGCAAATAGAATGGAATTCCAAAGCCATCATATAGTGACTAACCTTTACTTCTAAAAGATTTGACTATCGATTAAAGTTCACTGTATTCCCACATTCCCCTCGCGCCTACAAGAAAATTACTAATAAGAAACTTCTGCAAATATTTGTCTGGACTGTCACAAAGTAGAGGAATAACTAAGTATTTATAAGAACATTTTGCACAAGAGTGGAGAAAGTCATGTGAGTGCAACACAATTTATTTTTGTTTCAATTATACACCGAATTGAACTGGTATTAACTCCCATACATTAGTTTATGTTTCGGTTTTGTACATTATATTTCATACCTTCGCCCGCCTCGGTAGCGTAGATGGTAGCGTGTCTGCCTCACGTTCAAGAGGTCCCGAGTTCGAGTCTCGGTCAGGGTGAGTTACCTTGATAAGGCTTTTTCCGGGGTTTTCCCTTATACTAAAAGACGAATGTCGGGGAACTCTAAGCTCTATGGACCCTGGGCTCATTTGACTATCATTTCATCCATTCCATTCATCGTCCGATATGACTTAACGTTGGAGGACGTAGAATAAAAAACAATCATACTTTCGAATTCTCAATTATAGTTCCAGTTCTGGGTAGGATGCGGTATAACTAGAGAAAAATGTCCATCCGGAGCTGGGAATAGAATGCGCGACCCCTCGCATAGCAAAAGGGTGCTCTATCGGCTTGCTTCGGGAGCAACCTTGCACAGTTATTTAATCTAAAGTTGCCTGGTTACCATAAGGGTATAAGAACTTTAATACTTGAACGTATCTCCTCTTTATATTAGTTTTTTCTTCCCTTCGTGGGTATTCCGCCAGTTGACCACTGTATCTCCGGTAACAAATCATGAAATAGCTCCGGATGTTGGAGCTGCTGCCACCACCACCACCACAGCATTATTTACACAGGAAGTTGCCCGTCATTGCTAGTTGTGCAGCTTGTAACAAATATCTGTATCATATATTTGGAATTGACAAGTATACTGTTCTGCGTGTAAGGCTATATAGTCTTTCTCGGAGAACTTCATCCACTCAACATTTAAAGGACAACTGAGGATAATTTAAAATTCTGAATATTATACCTTTCTATAATTGATATTATTTATTTGTGTATGACTTCTGTAAAGTATTCTTATAAAAGCTTTTCTTTCTGTATATTTATGTTAACTGAGATAAACGCTCGCAGAAATGCCTTTATTAAAGACATCTTAGTTGTAGGTACAAGGAGCATTAGGGCAATAATCAAACCTTGATATGCTGACATTGAAATTCCATCGCTAGAAATAACTAAATGGTGACAGTACTTCAAAAATGATAAAATTATTGAAATATTTAAAGCTATAATAATATCTCACAAAAGGTAGATGTTACAAAAATTATTTAAAATAATTTGATTGTATTATAGATAACTACATTACTAGTTATAAAATATAAAAATGTATTCTCAATTCAAAGGACTTTTTTCATGATCTATTAGCAGAAAATTCATAAAACAGATGTACCATAAAACAGCTTAATCATATGGCATTTTAAGCAATATCATTAGAGGCATTTTTGAGAAAAGAAAAAAAGAAACATTTTTTAGGTGGAAGCAATTTTGGGGTATGGGATTTTCTTGAAAATCTTCGTATCTGGACTGGAGGAGATTTGGCATAAGAGGTCCAAACATGGTCTATTGTACCTATACTGCCAAGTGGGTCACCTCCGGGAGGAAGGATGAGGTGAGAGGAGACAATGGAGGCCGTTTCAAGGAGCAAAGACAGTGCAGAGGGCAGGCTCCCTACATTTTACTGGTTGGAAACTCCTCGGCTGGCCTGTATAACCGGCATTCCATCCTACTGTGGTCTGGAAACGGCCCCACCAGACCGTATAGGGAGACTAGAGACCGTCCTGGAAGAGGAAGTTTCACCAAGAGCCTATCAAACTTGCCATGCATTGCCGAGACACCCGCCGACACTTCTACCTTGAAAGAGGTGATGTGAAATGATAATGGAGATGAAATGGGGGCACAGGAAATTAGGCGGATGTAATAAACCTACCCAGCATTCAAAATATACTCCCTGAATTGCGACAAATTAGTATTAAGGTAATTTTAGAAATTTAATTCATTGTTGTTGTTATGTATTAATGTTATATGTTATCTTTCATTTTGTTATTTTGTATTATGTTATTAATATGTTATCATATTATATAAGTTTGATGTTATGATTATTAATGTGTAAGTATTCCTTGGTACTAATATAAAATGGAATTGAAATTGTATGATGAATTATAATAATAAAGAGTGGAATATAGTATGGTACATAAAATAGGCACCAGACTCCCAAATAAAGTAGGCCGAGGTCTTGCTTTGCCTTCTTCTTCTTCTTCTTCTTCTTCTTCTTCTTCTTCTTCTTCTTCTTCTTCTTCTTCTTCTTCTTCTTCTTCTTCTTCTTCTTCTTCTTCTTCTTCTTCTTCTTCTTCTTCTTCTTCTTCTTCTTCTTCTTCTTCTTCTTCTTCTTCTTCTTCTTCTTCTTCTTCTTCTTCTTCTTCTTCTTCTTCTTCTTCTTCTTCTTCTTCTTCTTCTTCTTCTTCTTCTTCTTCTTCTTCTTCTTCTTCTTCTTCTTCTTCTTCTTCTTCTTCTTCTTCTTCTTCTTCTTCTTCTTCTTCTTCTTCTTCTTCTTCTTCTTCTTCTTCTTCTTCTTCTTCTTCTTCTTCTTCTTCTTCTTCTTCTTCTTCTTCTTCTTCTTCTTCTTCTTCTTCTTCTTCTTCTTCTCTTCTTCTTCTTCTTCTTCTTCTTCTTCTTCTTCTTCTTCTTCTTCTTCTTCTTCTTCTTCTTCTTCTTCTTCTTCTTCTTCTTCTTCTTCTTCTTCTTCTTCTTCTTCTTCTTCTTCTTCTTCTTCTTCTTCTTCTTCTTCTTCTTCTTCTTCTTCTTCTTCTTCTTCTTCTTCTTCTTCTTCTTCTTCTTCTTCTTCTTCTTCTTCTTCTTCTTCTTCTTCTTCTTCTTCTTCTTCTTCTTCTTCTTCTTCTTCTTCTTCTTCTTCTTCTTCTTCTTCTTCTTCTTCTTCTTCTGTTTTACCCAGCATTCACCTAGTGACCCGGGAAAACTCCGAAAGGGTTAGGTAGGTCAGCCATGGAAATCGAATCTGGACCTCCCGAATGCGGGCCAGAGATGAAACCGCCTGAGCCATTCCCGTTAAATCTTAGTATCGCAATCCTGGAAGAGGCTGAACTTAAATATAAATTTTGATGTTCTCACCCAAATTTTGTTTTTGAATTCTAATGTTCACAGAAGATACAGATGACAAAGAGGCAGAGTAAAAACAGATAACAAACCGAAGATAAGACAAACAGATATACAGACAAAAGAGATATAGGCTGACTCACACACGCACATGTGTGACACCTTTTTATAAAATGCTTTCTCTTTATTTTGGGATGTCAAAACATGTACGATATTTCTGGTAAAATCTCGGAATCGAATTTTGGATTGGGTGAAACATTTCCTCTACTTTCTATAAGTAGGTGCTAATAAAGTAAAACGTTTATGTTTTGAGGCAGTTGACAGCCTGTTCGCAACTTGCATGTTATCAGGTAGAAATAAATATAATTAAGTTCCTATTTCCTAATTTGAGGTTTAAAGTACTTTTTTCATTGTGATTGAGGTAGAAGAATCGCAGTTAACATGCAGTAATCGCAGTAAGGGTTATGTTTAAAATATAACTGGTAGAGAAAGTGTAATCTGTTGCATAAAAATTCTTATTTATAGAGCAGACAACTACATGAACTTTCATAGGGAGGAGATATTCGATTGCCGAATTCGAATACCGCCAAAGCAGGGCCACTTTGAGCACCACAAATTCGGGAGACTAGGGGTTTATTTCTGTCAGACCGGCTACTTTGATCGTAGTTATCTCAATGGTGTCTTCAGGTCACTGGACATAAGCAGGGGAGGTTCCTCTGCTAACAAGGATTTTCTGTCCTCAGAATTTCCTGCCAGATATAACCTTTCAATATCAGAACACAAAACTAAAGTAATGGCTTTTAGAGGAAAGAACAACATAAGAGCAAAAATAGTTATAAATAATAAAATAATATAACAGGTTAATAGTTTTAACTATCTAGGCTACACAGTAGCAGTAGCAAATAACAACAAGGATATGGAGGTGAAATTAAACAGATTCAATCAAATGTGTGGGACTATAATAAGAACGCTGAAAAGGAGAACACGAAAGGAAACAGATTACATTTTATAACACAATGGCAGTCCCAACATTAACATACGGTTCCGAAATGTGGACACTGGCTAAGAACCAACGCAAACAGCTAGAATCGGCAGAGATGAGATTTTTGAGAAGCGTGGCAGGTTATAAAAGAATAGACCATATAAGAAACGAAAAAATAAGAGAAGAACTTGGGATTTTTAATTTAAACAGTAAAATAATAAAGAACAAAGATGAATGGAAAAATCATATTTTAAGAATGGACGTGGAACGACTTCCAAGAAGAGTTTTAGATTATATGCCAAATGGAAAGAGAGATGTGGGACGCCCAGCTCTACGCTGAAAGGACCAGTAGGCTCTTGAGAACGAAACGGGTCACAGGACCCAATCCTTGAAGATGAAGAAGATGATAATAATAATTATTTCCTGCCATATATTTCGCCTCATTTGTATTAGGTTTGTATAGGACCAGGCAACGGTGGTTGGTGTGTTGCATTACGTCGGTGGAATTTGTGCTTTGAAAAGATTTTTCAATGACACTCAGCGGGACGTTTCCTAGAAGCGTACTTTTCTATTCCTGGGATCATCAGGTAGCGGTTGGCTAAGGCAGTGCTAATTGTCATGAGGTATGTTTTGCTGGAATCGTTAGGGGCCCTGTCTTTCTAGTGCACAATTCGTTTTGTATGAGATCTCCCTTTGGGCCTTCTCTTCATGTCAGGTCAAATGTTGGAAGCACAACGTTATGGCCTTAAGTACGATGCTATACGAGAAAGCACATAATTGAATATCTCACAAAAGAACAGGATTGCAATGAGAAATAGTTATATTTAATTTTTCAGAAGTTATTATCTGTTTCGTATTATTTCTGGCAGAAACCACTCTAGACGTCTCTGTCTGTTCCTATTACCTATAGTTTCATGTAAAAATCTAAGGAAAGCTGAAATATGTGAATGCTCAATACCATCTATTGTTATATGAAAGTAATAAGCACTTCTTTGTTTGTTGCGGAGTGTACAAAAACAAATGTGTAAACAAAATAGTGCAAAACACATACACTATTCAGGAATATGTTTAATTTACCTCCATTCCTAGCAATTCTCATTCAACTTTTGGATGATCATATCGTGAGACTATAGTGCAACCACCGTCCTTGAAGCAGGCAAAAAGTTTAGCAGTCTGTGTTCCGCTCTTTGATTCAATTATTTGGCTGCGGTTGAAGGCCCATAGCGGTAGACTCATCAAGCCGTTGAAAGGATGTTCCGGGAATATAAAAAAAATTGTTATTTTTTACATAGAGAAAATTACAAATGCTGACTTTACTATAGAGAATCGAAATTATACATACTCTAATGTTTTGCCAGGCAACCGAACGTACTGATGTTACTTTCAAGAAAACATAACCACGTATGTTTTGCGACAAAATGCACGTTTTAGACTTTTTATGTTAAAAGAGGAAACAAATACTTTTATTTATATGGACGCTTTATACAGTCACTTGCGACTTCCTGAAACTGCTAACACAAAACCGTGAATATGCGCTTTATAACTTTGTTTTATACCTTTCTTTAATTTCTGCACTTCTGAAATGCCAAAGATAGAGGAAATATTTAATTTAGTATAAACTACATATATATTAAAATTTCACAAGAAGTTCATGCTTCCAGAGCCACTGAATAAAACAGGTAGAAAATGAGAAGAGCCTCCAAGAGGAGGGAAAACTCGAGCATAGCTTTGTCATGGGATAAGTTGAATAAAAAAGAAGCATCATGCTTAGGTACATGTGAAGAATGAAAGCCGAACATTCTGTAGAGTTTCCCTTACCTCAAACTTTAATATGGAAACATTTTGACCAGGTTTAACTTTCTCAAAATTGCTTCAATTCAGTTCATAAAAATTATGCTTGTGACAATACAAGGTATATGTTCAATGTTTTTGTAAATAACCAGAGTGTTAGGTTAAATGCATTTCTCCTTAGGATAATTACTCGTGCAATTTATCCGTATCTCAGAGCAACAGTGAGATACCTATCTTTTTAAGACGAAGATTCGGATATCTCATGTTGTTATTGAAACAATTGAAATTTAGTTTACGAATTTAAAATAATAAGTAGGCAGACATATAAATCAAAATATAGTGCAAGCTGAGAGAAACTTGAAAGTAATGCTTTTAATATAAAATCAATATTATTGAAGTGAATATCTCAGAGGTCCCTGTTATTTGGTGTAAAATAAAATGGAGTACATGGTACCCATAACACGTGTTTGCTGCTGTTTGTTTATTTGTTTGAATGTGCTTCGTTTTAAGCAACGCACTTTGAAACTTAAGATGATCGTTGTGTTGTTCCTTGAGAACTTATGTAAGACGTCCATAATACTTTGGTTAGTGTTCTTTTAGATAGCCTTGTATATATCGCCGTAGCTAAGTTAAATCGTTTTTGGCAAATAATCATTACAATTAAGAGAAAATGACTCAAAAGCATGTGAGAATACCTTGTCAATTTAAGTGTGATTGTTACACATTAGACTCTTATTTTCTATAGGGTTATAAAGTATAGAACCTGCTAGCAGAAGACACACTAGGAAATTTTTCTTTTTGTTCTTTTTTTTTTGTATTTGCTTTTGTAATTTACGTCCTCCAACCTTGTCATATCGGACGATGAATGGAATGGGTGAAATGATGCTCAAATGTTCCAGGGTCCATAGAGCTTGGAGTTACCCGACATTCGTCTTTCAGAATAAGGGAAAACCCGGGAAATAACTTTATCCTGGTAACTCACCCTGACCGAGATTCGAAGTCGGAACCTCTTGAACTTGAGCATAAGGAAAGTATTCAATTAATTGTGAAGCGGGATATTTGGTTTTCTGTAAAATCTAATCGAATTGCAGTGTTTTAGCTGAGTGACCTCTTATTAAGAAGTATAACGGAGGTAAGTTTACCGAAATTCAGCAGGTGAGGGTTTAATGTGATTTTAAAATGTGCATGCTTTAATGCCGTATAGGAGTGTCACTTAAATGTACTTTATTCGAAAGATTACTTCATTTGCTTTTTCAAACTCGCAAATTCTGATTTTCCTAAGGCTTCCTGTAAGACATTATGTTGTTTCATAATACATACGTTTCAGGTCCAATGTTCTAATGAAAGTGGCTATTATTACAATATAATATGGATTTTTCGAAAATATTTTCATACTTTGACCCTTCGTAGCATATCGAAATATTTTATTTGATGGCAAGCATATGTAGAGGGATTTTGATGAGGAATAGGCAAAAAAAAAAAAAAAAAAAAAAAAAAAAAAAAAAAAAAAAAAAAAAAAAAAAAAAGGTGCCATAAAATGAAAGCAATCACATCATAAAAGTAACAAGTTAAGCATACTGTATTCCCCTATTCACATTGTATCTACAAGAAAATATATAATAATAACATTTTTACAAATGTTTATCTCGATTAACATGAAATGGATAGAACAATAATCCCTTTTAATAACAGTTTGTTGAAGAATGGTTAGAGAAAGTCATAAAAATGTAACACATCTGTATTTTTAAAAATACGTTTCGATTACATTGGTGCGAAATAATATATTTATCACCTTAGAGAGGATGAGATTCTTGCTCTCTGGAAAAACATGTTACAAACTCAGGCATAAGGTAAACTAGCAAAAATTTCTATAATGGATATTAACATAAATATACTGTCTTTAACAACAGAAAACTAAATTTTATTCAAGGGGGAGGAAATAAACGTAAATCATTTTGAAAGTTAGATACACTGTTTTAACACAAAAGTCTAACTTATAATAAACTTACGACCAGCAACTTAACTCACTCACTTTTTGGAAACTTTTAGGCTACCCATATAGAATGTCCAACAAAACAGAATCATTTTTAAAATGGTATCAGAAAATATCGTAAAACATAGTAAGACCAGTATAGAATTTAAGTTTTACCCTTCGGTCAATGAACGTGTGCAGCTGTGTGCAATAGAGCGTGGCACTTTTGCAACTTAATTTTCTAGTTTTCTTAAGGTTCCATCACTTTAAATGTTCCGTGTAATTTTTATTTTCAAATATTTTCAGATTTCCAGTAATCGTACGTTGTTTGAAGGCAAATGAGAATATATTAAAAGTATCTTTCTTGCATCAAGCAGTTTTGCATTTAGGGCTGTAATAATTCAATACATCATTATTTTTATTTATTTGTTGCTTTTTTTCAAGAAACGTTTTAATTTTACAAAAATGTAATTGTTGATTATGATCTGAATTTGAGAATGATATTCAAAATATAAATGTTTATCATTTTCATGTTGTCATAATGTGGAAACTTTATCGTGCTTCACATTTTCAGTTTTTGAAACTTATTTTACTGGCGAATTAGGTGCACAGAAGCAAGAAACTTAATTTTCTATTCTAATTATATGGAGAAAATATGTGATAAAAACATCAGCTAAATTGATTTAGAGATTAACCATTTCGGTATGAATTACTCTTAACAAAACAAAAACAAAGAAGTGGTAAAATAAAAGCGATAAATTCTGAATTTGGTTGAACAAGGAACCAAAATAACTCACCTCACTGCTAGTCCTCTTCTAATGAAATAACTTCTATTTATATGTAATAGTTAATCTCCTCCAAACACACTTGTAATGGTGAACACTGAACGTCAAATATTTTTGACAAACACAAGTAGCCACAATACCGTAACAGGACGTCCGACTTTCCGAAAAAAAATCACTGCGCGATGTCACTGCTGAAGAGTTGAAAGCAAGCTTGCTTCACAGTAGGCACTGATACCTGCATGTATGCTAATATCTAACTTTAAAAAATTCACTCTGTTACGAAATGAGTGAAAACAGTTTATAAACATGCGTTTACATTTTTATCGAAGCACTGCAACATCATAGCCCATATATCTCTTGTCCTATGTTCCACAGGTACCAGGCATGTTTCAGAAAACGTCAGTGTGTACACTCGAATGTACATACTGATTCACACATACACAGGCGATTCGATAGGTTCACTGTCAAAAATGAATCATAAGTGTTCCGACTGTATGATCCCACGAGAAAACAGACTTGCGTGTGTTACCCTTCGTCGCTAAAGAAAGCGAAAACGAAATCTATTTTATTACGAATTGCTTTCTCCCTCAGATTCCCCTCCGTCTCGAACCAGTGCATTCACTCGGGGGAACCTCTTGAATTAACGTGCTCATTGTTATTTTTGTGGACAGAAAAGAAAGTCGGCGATATACAATAACAACCGCTCTCCATCAAGGTTTTGTTTCACTAGTGACAGCCTTGACGCAAACAAATGAAGGTTATGGTCACTTAAAGTTCCTAATACGATGCTTTGGAAAACGCGGAACGGAGTTGCATGAATTTAGATAATTACATGGTGCTTTTACTTGTCAAGTATGTGAAAACAGAATGATACTGCACTATGAAAGTTGAAAGTTATAATTAATAATAATAATAATAATAATAATAATAATAATAATAATAATAATAATAATAATAATAATAATAATAATAATAATAATAATAATAATAATAATAATAATAATGATGATGATGATGATGATGATGATGATGATGATGATGATGATGATGATGTGGAAAATCTTTTCAAAACTTCTTTATCTCTTCAACTTAACTTTTGAGAAATGCCGGAGAATTCTGAAAAATTCAATGCTTAATAGTTACACTGTAAAGTTAAAAAGTAAATTTGAAATATTCGGTATCTTGGACACGGCCCCAACTATTCTTCTTCACGTTCCTGTGTTGATATCTTACCATTTGAGATATCATGACGAAATTCTAAATGTACATCAACTATTATTATTTAATTCAAGTTATTTCCATATATCTTTAACACGGCTTTAAATACTCGAGAAATGAGGCACCTATTAACTTGAGTCCTGGGCTTTTTAAGGGGAGGAAGATCGATATGTTCCCATTATTGCTGACCTCTTTGGTCTCTTGATCATACTGTTCGGCCCAACATTCACTCCATGTTGCTCCAAAGGAGTCAGTATCCGCCTCAACAGGTCGTGCCGAGTTCGCGAAGTGCAGAATGAAAAAAGGATGCTGATTCCTTTGAAACGTCCAATTCATCATGATTAATACGCCATAACTTGTCCTAAACAAGTCCACTTTCAGATATGATATTTATCGGTGTTTATGGATAATGTCCTTCGCTTTCTTCCCTGTGCTGTGGTTGTCCAGTTTCTGACATTTTTGAAATGGATAGTTGTAAATCCCTCTTTCATCTAGAAAATTATGAAACAGACTCTCTCTATCAAAATAAGCTCACATCTCATCAAGATTTCGCTCCCAGTGGTAGGAACGTATCATACTGTGAGACTTATATTTTGAAGGTTCTTAGTTTTTCTGAAATAGGTGTCTTTAGGTTGATGTTTAACATTTTGTTTTCACTCTTGTAGACGATCGGGAACCTCCATATTCATAGCTAACATATCTTCATGGATTTTTAAAAATCCCTTTCATTTATTGGGCCATGTCAAGCAAATAAAAATAATGTAAAAATAATTTCGAACTGCTGAACACCATTGATGCATGTTTACATCTTAAACGCAAGGTGAAATTCCCATTATATTTTGATATTTTTTAAAGTACTAGCAACGCAGTGACATTTGCTTCCATTCTACTGGACAATTTCTTTTCATTTCAGGTTTTTCTCGGAGTGTGACTCAGTAATTATAGCACCTGCAACAGTTGTATTTCCAAGTAAAATTTGACAACTTGTTAGTCACACTACTGTTTTTATAGTATGGTGTTTAGTGTGTTACATACGACATCACAGGTGGTGGACAGTGATGATACAAACAATGAAATAATATTTGGAGAAGGAAGTTTGGGAAAGAAACGTTCCAAAGACTAGGTTTACCTCCGCAGCATTTACGGGCCACCTTAGAAAAGACAATTAGCCTGCTTGTCTTTTGATGTAGTGACCTAGGAAAGGCCTTTTTTCTCCTGTACTGACCTCTCTCGATTACATCAGCCTTAACATTTGTTGTGTCATTTGTCACACTCTCTGCAAATTGCAGGAAATGTTAAGCGCATCATTCCCTGTAGTACAGAACTAACGACTTGTAACTTTCTCTCACAGTTTAACTACTTAATTACAGCATGAAGCAAAAACCGCTGAATCTTCATCCTAATTAAGGTAGTTCGTGGGTAAAATCTAAGTGTTTCCAAGAAAAACTCCATTTTGGATGTTTTAAATAACTGTTGAACATTAGATTTAAATATTTTTCAGTCTTTGGAGCCCCTCTAGATCCTTACTTATGCCACATTTAAATACCGAATTTAACTAATACAAAAGTAATTTTTAAAATCATTTTTGTACAGTTTTATTAGAGTGCTATAAAACGCAATACTTTTCTTGCTGAGATAATGTTATTGCTTATTAGCAATAAAAGTGAAATTTTTATTAATTATATTATTAATTTATTCAATTAACTATTAAATGCATCCCGTTTAGGCAATTAAATTAATGGAATTAATTGTTCTTTCACATTAGCCGTGTGTAGGACACACTATGAAAGAGTAGAGCCAGACTGAAAAATTCAATGCATGGCCGGGATTTGAACCACGGATCTTCTGGTCTCCGCCCAGCTGCTCTAACCATTGAGCTACTATGGCCAACGTGCCGACATGACATTAAATTCTCCAACTGAGTTATATTTTTCCCGTTAAACCACTAGGAGTTCTCATAAACAATGAGATAACTACCTTAATGCTGTAAGTACAAGTCAGTTGGAGAATTTAATGTCATGTTGGCACATTGGCCATAGTAGCTCAATGGTTAGAGCGGCTGGATGGAGACCAGAAGATCCGTGGTTCAAATCCCGGCTATGGCATTGAATTTTTCAGTCTGGCTCTACTCTTTCATAGTGCATCCTACACAGGGCTAGTGTGAAAGAACAATTAAATCCATTAATTGTACCTAATAGTGGTCCGAACTATAAGGTCCGGGCCTTAAAGTACTTACAGCATAGTAAGTGACCATTAAGGTAGTTGTCTCATTGTTTATAAGAACTCCTAGTGGTTTAGTGGGAAAAATATAAGTCAGTTGGAGAATTTAATGTTATGTCGGCAAGTTGGCCATAGCAGCTCAATAGTTAGAGCGACTGGACGGAGACCAGAAGATCCGTGGTTCAGATCCTGGCTATGGAATTGAATTTTTCAGTCTGGCTCTACTTTTTAAATTAAATTAATGTTTTTCAAATACTACATTACATTAAATTACATTCAGATCCTTCATATATCAGTATTACAATTATGGATTTATTACTAAACTATATGATTCTTTTGGCAGAAGATACGTATTAAAATTCATTTAATTTAGATTATTCGGAAACTATAAAACTCATATCAACGAGCCTTGATTATGTTAATGAAATTCCTAGAATTTGCTCTACAGTCAAGCATAGGCTCCTAGAATCTAAAATATGTGATGGATAGGAATTTCACACATGTGTCCTTAAAGGATAATACGATATTTATATTGAAATCGTTAATAATGAAGTTAATGTTTCACATTAAGGAATTCTTGAAACTATCAAATTCATGGCTGTTCTTTTGTTGTTGTGTATTTAGAAACTTTCATGTAAATAAAACATTTAATAAAACTATAGAAACAATAAATCATAAATATTTTAATTTTTTAGAATTAATAACAATTGTATTATTGCAATATGTGTGTCTAGGAATAAAAAGTACTGGCATTGGCCGGATATTTCAATACATGACAGAACATCTAGCAATTTATTTAGTAAGAACAGGTAATCAGTCATATTTATAAAGTTTACATTTTCTTACTTTTTATACTAAATTTAATATGAATAAATACTACTATTACTACTACTACTACTACTACTACTACTACTACTACTACTACTACTACTACTACTACTACTACTACTACTACTACTACTACTACTACTACTACTACTACTACTACCTTTCTGACAAAATTTTAGTCACAGTTCCTTATAGGTATCTATAGTTATCACAGCTTAGCATTTTAATCAACATTGCTCTTGCCGTTGAATTATCGAAAATAATTGTTAAATTCTGTAAATTGAAGGGTAACATGCCAGCCATGAGGTCGTGGGGTCAAACTTGATGGAAGGCGATGATTTTTTTTTCCGAATGTAAACATGCTTAACACGGCTTCCTTCGTGAAGAAAGTAAAGCCGGTGGTCTCGTACCGTAGATTTACGGCACGTAAAAGAAACTTAGGGTTGATAAAGTGGCTGTTTTCAAAATTAAGCGGTCTTTCATGCACAATAATTAATAGGACGCCGACAACAATGGAAATTAAATAAGTAAAAAGTCAGTTACAGTTTCTAAGTAAACAGGTAGATGGAATGTGGGACGCTATGTTTGCTTTCATGTTAAATATGTAATTTTATTTAAGGACACTAGCCTAAAATTACATCTTAGTTTGTTTGTATCTAGTATGGTTTAAGCATTAACGATTGAAGAATTTCCTGAATTCATTTCATTACTTAGTTGTGCACATTCTTTTTTGGTGTTAAGATTTTCAGATTATTTCAGTACGTAATTTTTAAATATTTTTGGAAGAGCGTCTTCTCCGACGCACCGAGCGGGATGGCTCAGGCGGTTTCGTCTGTGGCCCTCATTCGATTCCAGTGGCCGACCTACCTGACCCATGGCTTTTTCGGAAGGTTTCCCTAGTCGCTAGGCCAGAGGAACACAGCTTCGAGAGTTGTGACGTATTTCAGCCGGGAGCGAGACTTGCAGTGCATGTGACGTCAGGCAAGAATCGTGTAGCACCAATGGCGCTGTGAGGTATCTACATCTTGAGAGTGTAGCGCACTCGATGGCAATGTAGCTACCACGTACCTATTGGAACTGTTAAGTTTACAACGGGATGATTTATTGAAGGACAAATATACACACAAGGAATAGTTGGCTGATTTTTACAAGAACGTTCCAAAAACCAGATTTTCGAGGTTGTATTCACTTGCCGCACGGACATTGTGTATATTTGGCTCGACATGTGTTATGAAATTAGCTAAGTCCAAACCCCAAAGCACCTTATTGGTTCACAATCCAACATGCAGCCTTCGATTACAAATTTTTCAGACATTGCGTCCTGACATTGATAAACTAGTTACAGAAAAACGAAACAGAAAGTGTCGGAAAATGTCCACGTAATTCTGTTCTGAGTAGGCCTCCTCTTATTTGCAAAGAAAATTATGTTGTGTTTTATTTTATTTACTTTATAACATGCCTGCCCTTCAGATAAACTACGAGTTGAAGTTTTATAGATTTTTCTCATAGGACAGAGCCAAAATGTAATTGTTTATAAACTGTAACCAATTGTGTAATTGAATCAGTCAGCATTAATATTACAAAACCCAAGATGTAAGTTATATATATATTATTAATACCCAATACGTTTTCTGTCGGAACCCCCAAAAGACCAAACTTTTCCTTCCTCTTGAGCAGCAGAAATCAACGCGGTGACGCCACACACTAACCTGCTTTGCGTTCGGGAGCATATTTAGCGGTTAGAGCTGACGAAACTGACGTCACACCGCCACTATCTGTCATCACCTGCGGTAGGCGAATGCTGGGTAAGTTCATTATATCCGCTGAATTTCCTGTCCCCCAATTTCATCTCCGTTATCATTTCACATCATCTCTCATCTGATAGTCTCTTTCAGGGTAAAAGTGTCGGCGGGTGTCTCGGTGGTGCATGGCAGGATGATATGCCCTGAGGTTAACTACTTCTTCCTGAGGTAGCTCGGTTGCCGGTCTCCGCTCCTCTGCTGGGACCATTTCGGGACCGCCAGCTAGGGATCTTTGCGGCTTGGATCACCTGCCTTGGTACCATTAGGACTCAGCTGCTAGACTCGTTGCCGTCCCGCAGTAGGGGAGCGTGTCCGTTGTCCTGGCCTGTCGGGGGAAGTCTTTATCTAAGTAAACTGTACGGACCTTGCCCTGTGCACTGTCGTGGCTCCTTGGGACAGCCGCCCTCTCTCTCTTCTCGCCTGATACTTCCTCCCGGGGGTTTTGTGGTTCATATAACAGCATTTAGAAAATGCTGAAGGAAACATTGTCTTAAGATATCATTGACGCAACAATAGATACGAGATTGCCCATGGCTATAGCTATAATAATGGTTTGGTGTAATGCCAGATTTGCAAAAAGGAGATAGTACAACATTGTATATTTAACATAATTACTACTATATGGAATTAATATCTATCCTTTGTTTTTTATTCTTGTGAGTGCGGTGAAAAGTTTCCAACAATGCAGCACAACATCATTTGAATTTGGATACATATGGCAATTTTTAGTGTATATTGGCATGCATATTTTCAGGTTTTTAGTGAACATATGTATTTATTTATCAGCACTAGTTATTACACTAGTAATACCTGAAGCTCTTCTCGCGTTATTGCACTCAGCGCGAGCAGAGTGTACTCTGTCGTTTCCTCCTACACTTTCCCACACCTTTTCTGTCTTCTCCTTACTTTTCATCCAACTTACTCTTTCCATATCAGTTTTCCCATTTTCCCCTCTCTGACTTCTCACTCTTGCTTTCTTTCCTCTCTATATTTCATTCTACTCCACCGTCTCCCTCTCTTCCTGTAGGCTTCTCTGTCTCTGTCTCTCTTCTCTCTTTCTCTTTCTCACGTGATATATTTAAAACTGGGAGTAATATTAATAAAAATATTAATAAAAATTAATTAAAATACAGGTTTAACAATACAAACTTGTGCTTCATCCTTAGGCATTTTGTTGATCGGAAGTATACTGCATCTCCTCGTGGTAAGCAGTTTATATACGAGAAACATAATAAAGAAAGTAGAATATACGCTCGGCGATGTTGACGAATTAAAACACATGCTTTGTGGTGCCTTAACCTTGGTGCATTCAAAGAAACGGGAGAGAAAGAAGCTTACCTTACCTTTTACCTTCTTAGCTTTTTCTTTAGTTATCTATTTAAGACTACAGGAGTAGGTTTAAATAAAAAGCTCTTTGCACTGAACCAACACATTGTATAAAACAATCATCAGGCCCTACTTCGCCTACGCCGCCATCGTCACCTTCCCGATTACGACACCATACGTCAAAACCAGGCTGCAACAAATGGAACGCAGATGCCTAAGAACAGCCAACAAACTCCTTCCCCGACATAAAAACGACGAAATATATGACATCTGCAAGGCAACACTACTAGAGCAACACATTCACAACCAAATGTTCAGATACATTGCGAACGCATCCGAGGGGCCATACTGGAGGCAGCTGATTGCAGACCAGCAGACCAGCAGAAGATGCGAGTCGCCCAGGTTTACCTAGCCGGAGTGTTCGCTGCCCGGCACCTAGCCGCTTAGTGCGGCTTTATCTCGGCAGTATAAAAGAAATGTCGATTGTCGCAGGTGGCTGTCTTGGGCAGTGGTATATCTAACCCTAAATGGGCGCTAGTGCCCCGTGGGGGGTGTGCACCCAGTGCTGGTTGCGATCTTCCGCCTGCCTGGGAGGCATCTGAGCACAGTCCGCTAGAGGGAAAGGAACTAATGTTTAGGTATGGGACTTACAAAGCCCATTTCTGGGCTTGGGGGTATAGAGTCAGGGGAAGGTGGCCCTGTTTAGTTCAGGTTACCCAATGCATCTTTGGGCGACCGGTAACTCGGTCTGCGGCGAGGAGTCCTATGGTCGTAACGGCCAAAGGGTGTTCACCAGGTTATTGGGATGGGAGTCTAGCTTACTGTAGATGGTACGGTATCTCTCCCGCACCACGTCCACAATGTATGGGACTCCGGAGTAGGTGTGAAGGATATGGGACGGGAATCTACGCCCAGTATCGCAGATAATTCGCAGTGCCCTGTTCTGGACGCTCTGTAGTCTGCGGATAGTAGTCGGAGCCGCTGATTCCCATACTTCGCCGCCGTACAGAATGAGGGGCGGTATAATCGCCCGATACAGGCGTAGTTTGAGGTGTGTTGGCATAGTGGATTTTTTAGGAAACCCAGGGGATTTGCCTCTGCCTCAATCTCAGCGACCAATCCGGACGCCTAGCTCAGACCTTAGCCAGGAGAAGAGCGGAGCTCTACCCCGGGCTAATAGCCATCCTCCACCTCTCACTCCAACGGCCGATGGTTCGGAGCTGGCGCTGCAGCGGAGGATGACAATATCTTAGGTTCTTGTTACGTGCCATTATGAGGACGTCGTCGCAAGCTAATTGAAGCAGCAGGGAGCTACAAGAAGATGGAGACCACAGCTCCACCGATCGTCACCCTTATACGACACCATGCTATGATCAAGGAAGCCGAGGACGACAAGATCCAAGAACATCTCAGGATACTATTAGCTTAGCAACTGACCATTGTAATTCAACACATATAAAAATAACTGTACATATACCAGATATATGATATATAGGAAACAATACTACTACAAAAATATATAAATGAAAAAATAGAGAAAAAAAAAAAAACAAATTTGAAAGATACTTAACACAATTAGTAATTAGCAATTAAATATACCCATGACAAACTATTAAGATATGCAAATGTAAATAAACAAAGCAAAAAAAAAAAAAAAAAAAAAGCAGGTTTTCCTAAACCCGAAAATAAAGTAAAGGCTGAAGAGGGTACACCCCTGAAACAGCCATAGGGCGAAATAAGCCCAGGGTGAAATAAACCCTAAAATCCTAGTAGTAGTAACCAACACATTAGCGACATGGAACAGAAACTAGCCTTTTCCAAGAATGTTAAGAAGTAAAAGGAACCTTTACCCTCTAATTGTCTCTTACTTTACAATTACGGTAACAGGCTGGGAACAGGTTGAAACCTCTTCGCAATGGCAAACTTAGTGGTTCCAAGTAACATTACAGAGAAGGGTTGAGGAAAGAGGCTGTCTTTTTCAAAAATGCTATTATCATAGGTAATGGAGAGTGATTTTGAAATTACGGATGAATAAAAAAAAGTTATTTGATTCCCTATATCACATAGGCCTACATTAGCACACGAATGAAACTTACTTAATAGTTCTTACACAAGTTAACTCTAATGAAAGCAACTTTGGTCTTAAGGACATCAGGTGGCGCTGATGGACTATAAGAAAATAATAAAGTAACATAACCTCTATTTTCAAACAACAAACTATGCAATTATTTAAGTTGAATGTTTATTTTGTACGAGAACAGCAAACTTGATTTAATTACTTATATTCACAATTATAAAATTGGCACATGTGGATAATTGCTGCGTTAATTGTGCATGGAGTACAATTATGGGTTTAGAGATCAGAAATGTCTCGGTATTTGACGAAACCTAGTACTTGATTGGTCTATACGAGGCTAATGACGTATATGTGAAACAGTCCAGGTATCCTTACACAAAATCTATAGATAGATATATTAAAAACCTAAGAAATATGGATAAAATGTGCACTAATACCTAATATATGCACTAACACCCAAAATAAGCACAAAAATGCACAAACAGTCATATTCTAATCTTCTTAATTAGGCATTAAATGCATGTTCAAGTTTCATTAAGATATGAGCTGTCAATAAAAACATGCATTTGCATATATTTCTCAACACTAGCAATTACACATCCTAAAAGAACTATAGTACGGAAACAGTTGAGTATTAGGTTTACGGTTTGATACAGTTAATCCAATAAAAACCTCGCTTACCAAGAGGTAACTTTCTTTGTTCCAATGTACCTACTTATTCAAGGTGTTAAGCATTTGAGCTTCAGTTTTGTGTCGTGGCGTGGTATGTGGTGCACGTCTTACAGTTTTGAATCTCATGTAACAACATTTAGAAAATGTCAAAAGGGTACAACATTTTATATTTAATATATTTAATTAAGACTTATGTCACGTGGAATTAATACTTATCCTGTGGTTTTTATCTTTCTTATGTTAAGCGCGGTAAAAAGTTTCCAATAATGCAGCACATTAACACAATTTAATAGTGCATATTTGGGCTATAGGTTGTTTGTCTATCTTTAGATGTACATTTTGGAAATTTTTAGTGCATAATTGCATGCACATTTTCATCCTTTTGGTGCACAGATTACTCAACACTAGTAATGGCATCTATTAGGTTTAAGATTTAATAAAGTTAGTTCAATAAAATCCTCGCTTACAAAGAAGTAATTTTCTTTGTTTCCACGTACTTATTCTTCACAGGTTAACTCACATTAAATTGAGTGTTGGATGGAACTGAATTCATTATTCACCAGGTTTCGATGGCGTGCAACTCACTACAACACAGGCAAGGCAATCTCCACAATTGAAATTTTCATCATCAAAGGTCCTTGTATCACAGAACGCTTCTCCGACAGCATTGAGAATTTTCTTTGAGTTTACTACTATGTTGGTATCAGTTTTACTTTTTCTATTACCTTTAGCAACTAGAGGAATTAGTGTATTCCAAAAAATCTGATATCGGGATTAAACTGCGAATACATCAGTCTCTAAAGGGCATTTTTTAGAAAGGGATTTGCTTGTGTATATGAGAACAGCGTACATTGAAACTAATAGTGGATTAAATTCAAACCTTGGTTTTACTTATCTTCTTCCAAGAACATGATACAATTTCCAAGAAAATTCCTTCACCACAAACTACTCTTCACATGCAAATTTTTAAAAAAAGAATTTGATTTTCTAAAAAATGCTGCTAACTATTTTGATTAAAATATCATATAATTAAGCCATTTTAATGAAAAATGAAATGGATGTCCTACACCATGGCACAGCGGGCCATGGCTCTGGTTCCCAGCTATGGAATGCAACCGAGATCGAACCCACATGGAGTGCGTGTAAAATGCTAAAATTTTAAGCTTTTATTCAACGAGTCTCAAAATGTATGAAATATTTATATTAAATTTTTTATTGGAATGTAATACTTCCTCTATGTTTCCTAGGAAATTAATGGAGCAAATAAGTATTTACTACACGAATTTCAAAATTTTCAAACTTGCGTTCAATTGAGAGGGAGTGAGAAAGAAAGAGAGAGAAAGAGTGAGTGTCTTTTATGCTGGTGTCTTATACTTTCTCATGTCTTATACTTTCTCTTCTCCATGTACTTTCCCGATTTACTGTGGAAAATCCATAAATGCCAATTGTTAAAGTGAAGTTAAATTTCTGCTTCCCGTTCTCGCACCCTGGCATATTTAACTGCGATTCCGTCCTCATTCTGGTTCTATTTACCGTTTTCGGACAGTTATTTGCCAGACTTTATTACTAGTAATCAAACTGCCTTGCTGGGCAGCCTGTTGTGTGCGATTTGTCATTGCATCCTATTTCATTATTTTTTTTTGTCTAAAGTTTACTTCACGTTGCAAAGTAGCGTCATTAACTTAAGTTGGCATCACCGGTTTATGGGAACGAAACAATGAGGTCCGTTTTCTACTCAGGATGTGCAGAAGTGGTTCGAAACGGAAATAAACTTTCTTCCTTTCGCGTATTGTCCGGCCTATCTCTCTTAAATCTGCATTCTCTTAGAGTGCATATGCATAAAGTAATGTTGCTGGCCTATAAAACACCTTTGAGATAATTTAGTGAGCGTGAACATACCAGAAATTAAATGACACATTGTTTGTAACTTACGTACAGTTACTTCTGGGACATTAGATATAGTCTAAATACATGCCTTAGCTGATGACGTCATCCTTTTACATACACAATTTTACACGACACTTGTAGTCGTTAACATTAATTATGTGACATAATTCCTTATGTACGGATTACAAACTGTAGGGTATACAATGAATTGAGGCAGATCCGTTGTGGTGGTAGAGACGTGCCGAAGGCCCAAACCGTTCAAAGCTGGAGGGCAATGTAAGACCTTTGACCCCAGAGCTGTGGAGTACTGCTTCCTTAGAGCAAGTTCACGCGCCATATGTCCAGCACCATCATACTGCACAAAACCTAAAACATGAAAAGGAAACAGAAATGACGAAAAGGAAAACCACGGAAAACGCTGAGGTTAGAATAGGCTGTCGATGTGAGTTTGAACCTTGGGACATCACATTTTACCGCGGAGTCGTTCTCTTCGTTATATGCCAATGTAACAAGGCGGCCAATTTATAATAAATAATAGCTTGTCTTCTCCACAAACTATCGACAGTAAGCATATTTGGATTTCATTGAAAGAAAAAAATAAAAAAGAGAGAAAATGAAGCTACACAATGAACAACGTTCCGTAAAAGCGATTACTATATTTAAAGAATATGTTTTTGAGAACCTGTCAGCATTCGCAAATGCTGTAACACATCCAATTCCCTTTCTAACGACCGTTTCTTTCATACGAAAATAACACAATGTAACAAAAAAAAATTCGTTTTGTTTAAGTGAATTTTATGCCTGTTCTGGATGGATATGTCACAACTAAACTACACTGAATATTCCTATTTTTATATAATCGCTTCTTTGCTTTATGTACAATAATATGCCCGCCTCGGTAGCGTGGTGGTAGAATGGCTGCCGCAGGTTCAAGAGGTCCCGAGTTCGAATCTCGGTCAGGGTGAGTTACCTGGGTAAGGTTTTATCCATGGTTTTCCCTTATTCTGTAAGACGAATGTCGGGTAACTCTAAGCTCCATGGACCCCGGACTCATTTGAGCATCATTTCATCCATTCCATTCATCGTCCAATATGACTTAACGTTGGAGGACGTAAATTAAAAAAAACAATAATATGAAATTAATAGGTTACAATTGAGGCACTTAGAAACATAAAGGCCTAAAGCACAACAACGTATATTTTGAGATTTTCATGTATGCATTCTCCTGACATTTGTCAACCTTGTGGTTATCCAGATGTAGCTATGCTTTAAGCCTTGTTTGATTTAACGAAACATTCATTAGAAGCCGTCTCCCAGTTTTTCCTAATATTGAATTATATAAGGGCCAAAGCATAAAGTATCATTTTTTTGCCTTGCCCTGTTCTATTTTTATGTAATGTTACCAATTAAAATACTCTTTACATTACGTTCGCTTATTCGTAATGGAAATTTTGATTCTAAGAAACACCTATTTTTTCTCAAAACTATGTTTTTGTACTTTGGGCTCCTATGGGTCTCAGCGCCTCAGTTATATTAGCTACGAACACTTTATGTATGAGATGAATAACGGTTCTATGGTTTTTGTTGTTGTAATTTACGTCCTCCAACGTTAAGTCATATCGGACGATGAATGGAATGGGTGAAATGATGCTCAAATGAGCCCGGGGTCCATAAAGCTTAGAGTTATCCGACATTCGTCTTTCAGGATAAGTGCACCCCGGAAACAACCTTATCCAGACAACTCACCCTGACCGAGATTCGAACTCGGGACCTCTTGAACCTCTTGGACCACCACGCTACCGAGGCGGCCTGTTCCACTGTTTTACAGTTTCAGATTGACATTCTTCTTGTTGTTCTTCTCTTGGTGTAGGAAACAGTATTTTTCATTTATGTCCTCTGTGCCATTCTAGGCATCGGGTGAGGGAGCCAAAATTATGGATCAGAGAGAGAAATTCAGGAATGGGTGATTAGCCCGGTACCCTGGATGAGAGTGAGGGAAGTAGATGAACGGAGTTAGAGCGAAGTGGATGAAAGGGAAGATGATAATGGAGGAATTGTTGGAATGATGGCGGAGGAAACCGGATGTCCTGGAGAAACCCCGCCTCAAACCGGGCCGCCTTGGTGAGAGCAAGCGGTCTAAGTGCTAGGCCACGGTGCGGCCTCAGATTGACATTGTTAATGAATAATGGCGTCTTCCCGTTATTGTAAGCATCATCCATATTTTTTTTATGTATGTGTCGTCTTCCTAGAATTGAAAGCAGAAAAACATGGAATAAAAGATGTTATTAACTTCTAATTCGTACAGTCTTAATTTGGTACGCCTAAGGGACAGCAAGACAAGAACTGGTTACCACATGTTAAAAAAAATGCTCAACACATGCCCTGGCATCTTGAAGCTATACCAGGGCAAAGCTGACCACAGATTTTATTTCTTTATCCTCCTGCCTTATTTATTAGTTCCATTTACAATACTTATCTTTGCAGATATTCCCTAATCTAACTTGCCAAACAATCCTAACCTACTAACTAATTCTAACCTACTTGCTACTGGAAACCAGCAGCTTTAGAACTCATGAAACTGGCTACCCTACCTATATCATATATCCTACTTGCTAACATTTACATTCTCTATTGTCCTGTCCTACTAGCTACCGGAAACCAGTAGCTTTACAATTCCTCAAACTATCTCACTACCTAAGTCTACTACATAAGACTTTCTATCTTTTATTTGCTGCCATTTCCTATCCGACTATTGGCAGAATATTCCTCTCGGTTAGACTTGTAGTGTTTCCACCATCATTTGGAGAGGGTTCGTCCATCAGTTCATATTTCTTTCGAAATTGTATACCACATGTTATCTGTGGGAGTTGCAGATCCACTCTTTAGTATATAAATGAATTTCCCGAAATTAAGAAAAACAATGCATTTCCCAAAACAGTTTGCCATATACAAAATTGCGTTTATATAGTGTTTTCAAAACATACATAAAAAAAAAGAAAATTAACTTACAGAACATTTTGTTACATGGTGCAATCTTCCAACGTTAACAGATGGCGTTATTCTGGTGTGGCAGCTCATGCACGAGTTGATTGCCCACCAGAGCGTAGGAATTGAAACACGCTAGAATGGCTAATTTTGTACTGCTTCTTCTTCTGCTTCTTTCTCTTCTTCTAGTGAAAAATACGTTGCCGCTGATATGGGGATCCAAACTGCAAAGTGTAGCCTAGGGGTATTTTTACAGGAGGAGCAACGGAACGATGGTGGATCGTAGCCAGAGAACCTGTGATGGTAAACCCCAACATCCTCAATTCAGAAACTATCGGGGTGGGTGGGATCCTGAATTTGTATTTCCTTCTTTTCCAAACTCTAATTCACGCTTTTCGTTGTATTTCTTTCAGATTTGCCATTTACTTCACTCACTGAAAAAAAAATACCTTTTTCGAAAAGTGTCCCTTTAAATAATCTCAAAATGTGTATTTACAGGGATATATTGATGTTTAATTTTTGGATTGGTTGCAATAGCTTATCTACTTACTATATCCATGGTAGAAAACGTAAATAATGTGCGATAAATATAAAACTTGGTATTTAGTTTCAAACATCTAACGCCACCAGGATTTTAAATGAAATTTCCCAATCCAGCCAGTGGAAAATACTTCATTTGCTATTTTCTATGACTGATTCTAACGATTAGGTAGGCTAATATTTTTTTGGAATAATAAAATATGTAATTTGAATATTCTCGAATAGGCCATGCAGTCTTATTAGTTATAAATTAATTTACTAGAATATTTTATGGTAGGTAACATATAAAGAACAAAATTTGTTTAACAAAAATGTAGATCTGTTGAAATATTTATATAAAACGCTTTTTGTGATTTATTCAGTCATTTTTGAGAGATTCATTGTTACTGATTTGAGTGCGAAAATTGCACAATTCATTTGTTTTCCTGAATATCAGTGAAAGAGTACGAATTTTCTAAACTAATATTAGGGACCGCACTTTAAAATATTTTGCAATTACTTTTCTCCTGAATCTCCTTGAACCTAAAAAAAAATATGTATAATGAGGCTATTACTGCAAAATGTTCTATCAGTTAAGATAAAATAGATATAAAATTAAAATTTTATAAGAATAGCTCATAATTAAATATAAAAATAAAACATAGCGCACACAGAACGTCCTATCAATATAATCATAAGATTTTATAGTATTTAATATTTATAGTATACAAATAAATGTATATTATAATTTTTAAACATGATTTCGACAGGTAGACATCTTTAGCTTTACACATTAATAATAATTTCGAAAACCTGCATATTCATTTAACAATTCAATTATTCACATGTACTTGGTCAGTATTGTAAATTTGTCTTTAGGTATAGATCGGAAAAATGTATTCATGAGACGAGTACCCGAGGTCCTTAAGACAAAATTGGAGGTCTGCAGTTCAAATCCCGCCAGAACCATCCTAAGGTAGTTTCAGGTTCTCCTCACTTCTCAAAACCAGAAAATTTCCGGAAGCAGATTAGAGATTTTCTCGGTACATTTCCTTTCTCAAATATAATTTCGGTTTATGTATCATTAGCAGCACTTTTTCCTCCTCTTACATACTCGAACTTCCATGTCTGTGGCAAAACGTGAGAGGTGCTTTACCAGTGAGGAAACCTGTGTAGCAGAGTCTTGTAAGTCTGTGCGTATTCATTGCGAAGGTGGCTGAGGCTGTAGTACCCGGAATGTGTGCCTTCAGTATCGATGAGGCGGCGATCACAAGAAAGTCCAGCGACTTGGACGAGATAAGATAGAAGAAACAAGATGACTGCGAAGGCCAGCAGTCTTGGGGCTCCGTGGAAACTCATCATCATGGTCCGTCAACATCGGCGAGTGATCGGCAAATCGATAACCAAAGTTCCCAGCGGTGTGGCAGTGGCCAAAGGGTGCTATCCCAAACTTCTAAACCATGGGAGGGACTGCAGCACGAGGGGAAGAGGAGCAACAACCTATCAACAGCTTGGGCAGTTAACCATTTAAGTGAGGCAGAATAACGGCCCTGAGTCCTGGGCAATACATACAAGAGAGTGCTGAATAGCAGGGTCATGTATGTTTCACCTCAATGGAGGAAACACCGTCATACCTAGAATTCTTATAAACAAACATACATTTAAACATATGGCGCTACTCTCCACTCACAGCAGATAGGATGCACGTTGACTGTTTCGAAGATCCTGGTCGGGAAACCAGATGTAACGGGGTTACTTCGCTGTAGTTTGAATTGTTTCTTGATGATTGAGTTAGATTAAATAAGAGTCATGAGATCTCTTGTTTTCAGGCGTGGTTTCTGGTGACATAAATACAATTTTATATAAGTCCGATTTCGTAATATATAATTTAATTGTATAATCTGGATTACATTTTAGTCGAACTTTCTTTCCTAGTCAATCAGAGTAGGTTACCTCCAACAAATCGATAAATCCTTATTTTCAAGTTAATATATCATTTCTGTTAATCACTTAAAATTCCTCACTTCTTGCATGTCCACTCATCACCATCAAGAATACCCAATATCTCTTTCTGAAGATTATTGGTATTCCGTTACAAAACTTTTATATTCACTGCGACATTTTTCCATCGTCATGAAACAAGATTAAGGAACATATATCTATCTCAAGATTATTGATTTTCCATTACTATCGTTACTCCTCTATTAATTTTATGATTGGCCGATTTACTGCTACGTCATCACATTACGTAATACAATTATTACTACGGCCAATCATAAAATTACCATATTTTTGTATTGTCATTACATGGCCTGCTAATAGTCATATCAGAACACAAGAATTTCCAACTGGATATTCATATAAAAAGTTCTAACTAAAACATATGGTTACAAACATAAAGTAAACTTAACTGGCGTTTCAAAATAAACGAGAAGTAACGGAACAATGGAACACCCCACACTCCATGAACAACCATGGAAAAGTTCAGGAAATGGGAGCAATCGAACTGCTAGCACATGCAGCATACAGCCCTGATCTCGCACCATCAAATTATCATCTTTTTCGATCCATGGCCCAATTTATATGTGGAAGAAATTGTGACAACATTGAAGTAGTGCAAGTGGGTGTCAGCAAATCCTTGGCATCAAAAATCAGAGACTGGTACCATCGTGGGATAGTAAACCTTGCTCAAGACCATAGAATCTAATGTTATGCCAGAGCTTCTACTCCCATTAGTCCTGGACCCGTAGGACCAAGGACCCGGGCCTCCTTCGACCAGGGAGTTACCGAGCTGTCCCAAAAGGGCGCCCGGCGCCTCCTTGGGGCTTTCCATAGGGCAAGACCTAGAGATTAACAAGTCCTCCTATCTGGTCCTGTGGACTCAAGACGGGATGGAAGTGGATACGCCACTTACGCATGCCAACTACAAAATGGGAAGGCTAACCTCGGTGGGGCCGCCTGGTGAACTACCACACCTTCTTAAGTCTGTTTAGTTAACTCATGTGCACGTCGGCCGCTGCCTTTGACAAACCGTTATAATCGTTTTACAACCCTGGCCCTACTTCTTTCAGACCTATCTGCAAGGTTGCCACCTTTCTCGATACGTCATGGGTATCGTACGAGGTTTCGTCTAAAATTATCTTACGTCCATTACTGAAAAACTTCCTTACTTTTGACGATATATCACCAAGCTACAATTCTACTGGATTCCATAATTACCCTTAAATTATTCAAAGGGCGGTATTTGAAACCCAGCTCCTTTAGGAGACCGCGCGAAGTGCAGTGCCCATAAGGAAAATCACAAATTTCTTGCAAATGTGCAACCAATTCGTCTAAGGTAAGCGCTCTCCCTTTTGCATAGAATCTATAAATTTCTCGACGAATTAAATCGCATGTGAAATTATCTGCTTTAGAGAAACGTTTCCTTTTGTTTTCACACTTGATCGGTGTCTTTGGTATTCCTTTCGTCACAATATTTCTTACTGTATTTCTGTGAATACCCAGAATTTATCATCAGGTTCATTGCACGACCAAAACAAGCGCTTGAATTTGCTTAGAAACAGTTCCCGTTATAACTTTGTTATCCGAGGCTTTTCCAGTAATATAACTCGGCCCAGTTATTCACACTATTATCATCATTTTGATTATTTTCACTTCACTGAAAGTTATCTACTACTTCATTTGCATTTACCACTGTATTTTCCTCTCACGGTCTCCACATCGTGACACACAACGAATTTCTGCACGTAATGAAACAGATCAACTGGGAGTTGGAACTTTGGCAACTGAGAGTAGACATGCGACTGTCACTTCGAGAAAATCAGGGTTGCTATTGGTCCTCAACGACAGTGTTCCATTTCTGAAGTGTGGAGATAGACTTATGACGGTGAGGGTGAGTTCTCTTTGAGCGGCAAACTGCACACGCGTTCACTAAACAGACTCTACTAGCTATGCTGGCTAGTACGCAGGAATACTAATGGCTTCCCTCAACCCCGTCCGGAGACGTACCAATGGTCTATATTTTGAAAATTAGTTAATAGAGAGAGAGAGAGAGAGAGAGAGAGAGAGAGAGAGAGAGAGAGAGAGAGAGAGAGAGAGAGAGAGAGAGAGAGAGAGAGAGAGAGAGAGAGAGAGAGAGAGAGAGAGAGAGAGAGAGAGAGAGAGAGAGAGAGAGAGAGAGAGAGAGAGAGAGAGAGTCTAACCTTTTCTTTTTATCAATTAAAGCTGTGCTTCTTTTTATTTTTGCTACCACATATTTAGTAGGTAGAGAGGATATTTATTGCATTCTACTCAAAAGTCTGATACCGACATTTCAGTGAAAATGTACGTTTTGAGGTTCTGGTTCCAATAAAGTCCTTTGGAGAAAAATCCGCGCACGCTCGTGTGTGTATTTGTGTGTGTGTGTGTGTGTGTGTGTGTGTGTGTGTGTTCGTGAGTGCGCGCGCGTAGACAGCGCAATGGAAAAAAGAAAAGTTGCTATCGACTTGGTATTTAAGTTCAGCATATTCCAAGTATATGACACGAATATTTAAAAATAATCTGCTCAAATAAACAAATATTTATATGGTTAATTTTATAAACTTTTGATTCAATCAAAAGTGGCTGAAATGATTTTGATTAAAATACCATGTTTAGGATATTTTTACAAATAAAATGTATATTTTGAATACCTCCGAAGTCCTCGTTATTTTGAATGACTTTTTCATAGCTGTTGAACTGTAAGAGATAACAAAATGACAAAACTTTACTTTACAAAAATGTAGATGTCATCAAAATACACACTTTGTCAGATTTTTTTTTTTTTTTTTTTTTTTTTTTTTGGTGGAATTAGCCATTTCCGAGAATGGTATAACATTTCTGTTACTAGTTCGAGTTTTCTAAATCTTATGCTTTTCTCAAATAGGAAGAGGTTATTTATTAGCTTCTTTTATTTCCTGATCATGTCAAAACTATCACATAGCGACTAGCCCTTAAAAGGTTGGACTTTCAGGTCTACGCTAGTCTCCTATTTTCATAATGCTATATGGAAATGTGTGAAATGAAGTTTAAATGAAAAGCCCTTAAATTTCTTGAGGGCAAAGGCCTCCTGCTGTTCAGAGAGGACCCCGTCGTGGCTAAGTGGTTAGACCGCTTGGCTCTCACCAAGGCGGCCCGGGTTCGATCCCAGGCAACCGCAAAGTGAGAATTGTGGTGAACAACACGGTACTGGAGCGGGTTTTCTCCGGGACCTCCGGTTTCCCCCGCCATCTCATTCCACCGGTGCTCCATCTTCATCTAATGTATCATCAGTGTCACCGCCTGCGGTGCCGTATGTAGTAAAAGCGGGCGTTAAACACTACACATTTCATTTTTGTTCAGGGAGTAGCAATTGAAAAGCTCATTAGGGTTGCAACACTTAATAGCCTTGTGTAGTTGCTGCCTTCAATAACGGCGTACTTTTGTGTCCTTAGCGCTATCGCACACACACGCGCGCGCGCGCACCTGCGCACACACTATTATTGCTATGATGCACTTTCACACACACACTATCAGCATACTTTTAGTTTATAGCATCTGAATAACTACTTCTTACAGTGTCCTCCATATAGCTCTATTCTGTAATTTACGTCCTCCAACATTAAGTCATATCGGACTATGAATGGAATGGGTGTAATGGTTCTCAAATGCGTCCAGGGTCCATAGAGCTTATAGTTACCCGACATTCGTCTTTCAGGATAAGGGAAAACCCTGGGAAAACGCTTATCCAGGAAACTCACCCTGGCCGAGATTCGAACTCGGGACCAGTTGAACATGAAGTAGACACGCTACTAGCTACGCTACCGAGGCGGGCTCCATGTCGCTCTGTTATTAGCTTGTGTCGACCACTATGTCCCTGCTATATTTTTGAAACTATCTGACCACCTCATCTTTGGTCTGCCTGCCGTTCGACGTCCTATTCTGGGGTCACACTTGTCATTCGTTGTGTCCATCAGAAGTAGTGCATTCAAACGACCTGCCCTGTCCATCTCTATTTCGGCTGTTGCGCCCGTGGAGCCACGTCTATCATATCTGTCTTCCTCCTGACTTCCTGACACAGATTTCGATGACTTATTTCTTTATACTTTATTTTTGGAACCTATCCTCCAGAATGGATTAGAGGCTCCAGTATTTCTTCCATGCCTGGTCGAAGCGCCTCTTTATTTCTATTGTGGATTTATGTGAAAAGGGTATTGTTTTGCTTAAGTATACATATTCTCTGACATTCTCCAAGTCCTCCCCATTGACCTTGACTTGCTCCTCCACGGCATTTCTCATTACTTTAATTCTTTTGAGTCATAATTAATTACACTTCTGCGCTAGCACTGTCCAGCTCCACAATTGATTGTAGTTCCATTACAAAAGTTGCCACCAGCAAAATGTCATCTGAAAACCTTCGATTTAATAAAGCCATTTCTATAAATGTTTATCTCGATTAACATGTAGATAAAAGAATAATTGTTAATATTTTTTTAAAGAATGAGTTATGGGAGTGGACATAGATATTTCTTATTTTACATTTCCTTGTATTTTCAGTTATTCTGGGTGTTTATTTCTAGTTGTCTTAGTTTATAATATTTTTCTGTCACTCTTTTCCTCTGTCTGTCGGAATGAAAGAGGGAATCAATTCCACCGCATTCTTCATTGGCGTTACTACTCCACTCTACCCACTAGAAATCGATTCATATCTAACTATCCAGGAATCGACTGATATCGATTCATATCTAACAATCAGAATCGTTATATGTTTCCCACGTGGAGTAGATCGCAAGATACGAGCTGGTTCATTTGTTTCTACTGCTGTGAACACCTTGGCTACGATGTCAGTCTAATTATAAAATGGACTATAATTTGCTCCTATTAGAACACTAAAAACTGAAAGTTCAGCTTGTAAAGCGCAACAACACGATCAGCTGGTATATGTTTTACACGCTGTATGAAGAAACAAAATCGGTACACGCGACGGACTAACGGTAATCTGAGAGTGAAGGTGAAAGTCAAGTTCGTAGGGGTTTAATCGATAATGTGCGAGTTTCCACACTCACTGATGTCAACAGGTGTCTGGCGATGATTGTGACATGAAATGAAAAGTTAAGAACACGTCCTTATATCCTCTTACTCTGGAATTTCGGTAATTATTTGACAAGGAAAAAATCAGCTTTGTTGGCATTCTGCGACTTGCTGGAGAAAGCATTAACTGATCTAACATTTCTGTGCAAATCGGATTTCCATAAGCATTTTATATTTCTCATATTCCTGAATCACAAAAATATGCTTTTATTTCGTCACTATTTCTCTAGGGAAGAGGATATAATAGAATTATTTCTAAATATTATTTCTAAATATTCGATATCGAGGAGTTACAAATATCTTGATTATTTCTAACATTTGTCAGATGCACCTAACAATATTTTCCAGAGAGAGAGAGAGAGAGAGAGAAAGAGAGAGAGAGAGAGAGAGAGGGAGAGAGAGGGGGGAGAGAAAGAAGACCTTGAAGAAAGAAAGATGTAACCATAATATGGAAAGAGACGTTTGTAGTCACTGTTATTTATTACGTAACCAAATGTGATTTGTTTATAGCAAGTACTCTAATTAAACTAGCAGCATTACATATAATTTCGACCATATCGGGCTAGATGACGCCTCGGTAACGCGTGTAACCTGCATTTCGGTGGTCCCGGGTTCGATCCCCGCACAGACTGAGCCATACATAGGTATTTTGTGGATTCTCCAGGTCGATAGCCGAATACAGATGTGGTTCCTTTCTACTATGACTTTCCTGTCCTTAGTTTCCACTATCCATCATTTCCTTCGTTGTCATTTGTTTCAGGATTTTAAGACCAGGTGGCAATGTCATCTCTTATACCAGTCGTCATTCGGATATTTTTCCCTTGAGGTCTTTCTCCTTATCCCTTCCTCCCTGTCAGGGGACACGATAAAAGCACACAGGGCCAGATGGACTACATGCGATGCTCTGTCCCGGTTGCGTTGTGCAAGAGAAGGTATGTACCCTTCCTTGTCTTTAACTCCAGACGAATTTGTTTTATTTCTGTTACAGATTCTGAAGGGATGTGATTATACAAGACAGTGCCTTTCAGTTTTGGATTTTCATATTATTAATTCTAAGAAGGGAAGGGAGAAAATAAAGTAATCAGAAAACCAGACACCTCTGAGTCTAAAGGCGACATAATTTAATTAATCAATAGGATAACTATTCTCTAAATGGATATTTAAAAGCAGTGGTTATATACCTATACCTCTGATCAAACAAAAACAATGAATGATAAGTTCAAAAAAGGTCTAGAATCCACAGAAACGATTAAGCTAAATACATTTGGATACCTGGAAAGTCGTAAAATGTGAATAGGAAAATCTGATGCTTTGCAATCCTAAGTTCTTGTAAAACGTATTCTTACAGAGCTTAATTTTCTATCTACAACACGTTAATTGAGATAGAAATTCGTAGAAATGTTTTTATTTCGTGCATATTTGTACCTACAGCGAGAATAGAAGAAAGCGAGTAATCGATTTAAACGATAGTCAAATCTTTTAAAAACCGTTCACTATGACATGGCCTTACTTCTATTTGCATGAATAGTAGCATAAAAACAACCAAGCGGTAACTAGAACAAATAACAGGGCATATCTCGGAAATAGATAAATAACGAAATGTTTGTGATAAATGCGAGCCTTAAAGACATCTATATTATTTTGTAATAAAATTTTATTTTTTCCTCTTACCATTTAGCAGCTATGCAAATGCCATTCAGAATGAGAAGGGTTTCAGGGGCTATTCCCAGGAAATTCACATTTCATTTCTCACAAATTATGTCAAATATATCAAAATTTATTCATAAGCGTTGGAGACATTTGAGATTCCATTCTCCTCTTACTACCAAAACATTAAAGTTTGATATGGACACTCGTATGATTTTCTCTGTTCACCTTTGCACCAAGTACTCTTATAAACGCGAATTTTTCTATCTACGAGGGTGGGTAGAAAAGTAATGCCTCCTATTTTTTCTCTTTTAATTGCCAAGAAAAGTGAATCCAATTTACATAGCTTAAAAACTACAACATTGACGAATAATTCGCCACTATTTAATGTAATATCCGTCCCTTTCCACAGTTTTGGTCCACCTTTTAACTAGGGCATGTATTCCAATGCGGTAAAACACAAGTTCTTGCTTCCTAAGCCATTGACGCACGGACGTTTCCACAGCATCATCTTCTTCAAAATGAATCCCACGATGAGCTTCCTTTAGTGGCCCGAACAGATGGAAGTCTGATGGTGCCAGGTCAGGGCTACATGGGGTGTGAGGTAAGACTTGCCATCCCAATTTCTCAATTTCTGCAGTGGTGTAACGGCTGGTGTGTGGTCTTGCATTGTCATGCAAAAGAAGAACATCCGCCAAAGTTTCTGAATAGGTGTTGAATAATCGTCATCACACTGACTTTAATGAGGGAGGTAATGCGACACAGTTCACCTGTTGTTACCCGGCGATCACCACGAATGATGTAATCGACTCGCTGAATGTTGCATGGAGTCACTGCAGTCACCGGCCTGCCGCTTCGCTTTTCCTCTGCCAATGGTGTTTGCCCTTCAGCTTCGTTACAGCGACGAACCCATCATCTAACAGTGCTGACATCCACCGTTGCATTACCATACACATTTTTTAGCCTTTCGTGAATGCGAATTGCCTTTTCATTTTCCGCTGTCAAAAATTCAATCACAGAACGCTGTCTAATACGAATGTCGATGTCAGCCATTTTGCAAGAGGATGCAGTGCTGCCACTTGTTGACTTAGGAAGTTAATACTGCAGGGGATTGGAGAAGAAGGTTTGAGGAATTGCGTCAATTTAAAAGTTTTCACATAACTTACTTATTTAAGGGAAAAAATAGGAGGCATTACTTTTTGACCCACCCTCGTATTTCACGTTAATTGAGATAAAAGTTTCTATATTTCCTTATAGGTAAAATGGAAATAAGAGAATGTAGTAGGCCTAAGCGATATCAAATGTTTAAGAGCTGGTGGTTATGTGACGTATGCATTCCATTATTTTTCCATCCTAGGGTATGAAGAAACAAATAATGACTTCTATGTGACAAAAGTGTTTGAAAATTCAAATCAATGAAACGAATATCTCAAAACTGGTTATTTACATAAGCAGGCTAATTTCATTCTAGCCGAAGTACCTAGCGCTATCCATAGTAGGACGGCAACTGTTAGACTTGTTGCACTTGTTCAACTGCTTTGTGTTTCTTTAAATATATTTGAAACTTATTATTTAACACACTGTGCCGGGGAAGCGCAATGGTTTCGTTCGCGACACTCATGCTGAGAGTCCGAGTTTGATTCCCGGCTCTGGGGTGTCGATTTCAATTCGGCTCCTTAGCCTAATGGTTAGGGTAGTGACTAATAAACCAAAGGGTTGCAGGTTCGATTCCTACTGCCGAGAAACAAGTCTTTTTTTGCCCGCCTTGATAGCGTGGTGGTAGCACGTCAGCCTCACGTTCCAGAGGTCCCGAGTTCGAATCTCGGTCAGGGTGAGTTATCTGGATAAGGGTTTTCCGGGGTTTTCCCTTATCCTTACAGACAAATGTCGGGTAGCTCTAAGTTCCAAGGACCCTGGACACATTTGAGCATCATTTGAACCCTTTCTTCACCGTCCGATATGACTTAACGTTGAAGGACGTAATATAACAAACAAACAAACAAAAAAATAAATAAAAAAAATAAACCGAAGGGTTGCAATTTTGATTCCTACTGCCGAGAAACAAGTATTTTTTGCCCGCCTTGGTAGCGTGGTGGTAGCATGCCTGCCTCACGTTCAAGAGGTCCCGAGTTCGAATCTCGGTCAGGTTGAGTTGCCTGGATAAGGTTTTTTCCGGGGTTTTCCTTTATCCTGTAAGACGAATGTTGGGTAACTCTAAGCTCCATGGACCCCGGACTCATTTGAGCATCATTTCATCCATTCCATTCATCGTCCGATATGGCTTAACGTTGGAGAACGTAAATTACCACAAAAAAACGGCCCTTTCCGCGCCTTCACCTGTCTAGCTCATGTTGTGTCCCCTATGCCCAACGTAGTTCGGAGTCCACGGTAAAAACTGTAGATCCACTCGTCTCACCATCATCTTCGCTAACACCCTGTCATTGGAGGTGATGGACACCGCCCTCTGGGTGCCTCCAGCTGAGAAATGGGTCCGGTCATCACGTGGTGGGGCGAGGTTACCCGTAGTTGCCACATGGGGAGTGTTGGTATACACACATACACTTAACACACTGAAACAGAGAGTTAACCAAATTTATTAACTTACAACGATGAAGAGCACAATATAAACCAAATAAATAAAACTACCCAGAAAGTACTACGCAAAAACTACAATACAGTAGGAGGAAAGAACATACAAATATAACTTATATTTTGAGTTAAAAAGTAGTATTAAAAAGCAAACATTCACATCACTCTTACATAACTTTAAGCAAACGTTCACATTATTTGGAGAAAAACATGAAGTATATCTAATACAAATGTGGTTACCATTAATTCAATAGTTGTTATGTCTAGTCACGCTGCAGAATCGCCCGCAGCGTGTCTGCCTCACGTTCAAGAGGTCCGGAGTTCGAATTTCGGTCCGGAGTTTCCCTTATCCTAAAAGGCGAATGTCGGGTAACTCTAAGCTCCATAGACCTTGGATTCATTTGAGCATCATTTTACCCATTTCGTTCATCGTCCGATATGACGCTGCTGGAACGGTTACCATGGATTTATCTTTGGTAACGCACTGATTACTCCACGTGGACATAACATATATCTGTCATTTGTGATTCCCGCCAATTCCATTGGCTGAAGTGATGCGTTCATTGGTGCTTAGCTCAGGGCCGGGAAGCGGTGGCAGTTCCCCTCTCACTCTTACAAGAATAATCAGTGCGTTATCTGAAAGGTTTATATTAAAAGTTAAAGGTTAAACTCTGGCGCGACAGCCCTTAGAGGGCTAAGGCCTAGCAACCCGACTGCCGGCCTCACGCCCACTTACGCACGGCAGAGGTGGACGATCATCCAACCGATACTGGAAGGAGAAGTGGTCAGGATCTCGGCGCCCCCAGCCGGAATTGTTGGTTTCCGTGACCAGGGGCGCTTACCTAACGTAAACCCCCCACTTTCCTCACGATGCTGAGTGGGCACCGGTCCTATACCCGAGACCTAAAATCCCCAACACATGGGTGGGATTAGACACCGGAACGCTTTCCGTGGCCAGGGACCAGGGCATGCTGCTTTAGCCCGCTACGCCACGGCGCAGCACGAATGGTTTCTATTGCCAAATATAAATCCATGGTAACGGTTCGAGCAGCACGACAATAGCCAACATTTATGCTAGCTTCCAGATGAAACTCAGAACCCTTAAACATATTAAAATTTAGGCGAAGCCATTATACCTCCGTCAGTTAGTGAAAATGCACAAATAAGAAAGATATCTTATAGATGTGTATCTTGTTATTGATGGATGCAGTAGTCGTTACCTATCTGATAAACAGGGCCCGGAAGTTTAGCCCAAAATTCGTGAAGTTGTGCACGAGATCGTCAACTGAGTAATCATCATCTCGTGTTGTTGGTAAACAGAGAAAGAGAGGGGAAAATGTGCCTTCAGCGTTTAACGTTAATACATGCACAGTAGTTTTTTGTCATTATTTGTGAAACATGATGGCGGAAGCCAACACCCCCTTCTGGAAAGTAGAAAATAGTCATTTAAAGCAGTTTTTAGAAAAATATACAGGTAAAATATAACCATCTGGGTCCATAATACGCCAGGAATACCTAAAGCTGTGGTACGAAAACGTACTTCAGGATATTAGAAACTCCGGTCCAACAACAGAATTGGGTTTCCATAGACGAAGTGGACTGTAGTGCATGCAATTGTTGGTACATTGAGGCCTGTGCACAGACATAATGTAGTATTGTCATAACGAATTAGCTTTCATTTACTGTAAAATTGTAAATATTAATGATTCTTTGTTTATATTCATATAACTAGAAAATATACGTTTGTTTTGTATAATTTATGAATAAATGTGCAATATATTCTTCGAAACTGTGTCCGTCGTGTGTCTCCACTTGATAGATTACCGTTGCCCGTGACCTTGGTTGTATGAGTACGAGTGTGACTGTACGGCACTCAACCCCCTTCCCTATGTTTAGAGAAGCGGGTAGAGTATAACTCCATCAATACTAACTTGTATTGTTTCTCTGGCTAAACTTCCGGGCCGTACTGATAACACATGTCCCTGTCATCCCGTTCCTATAAACACACTAATCTAGACATCATAGACTAACACAGACTATACCTTGTTTCTCATAAGCTTGCCCCGTATCTCTTAACGGTCACGTGACCTAATCACCTCTCATTGGCTGCCGTTGTGGTAATGACTGTCGTGCGGTAAAAATTAGTTCGTTATTTAACATGGTGATATATCTTTATATGTTGGAAGAGAATTGTCAAATTTATATTTTCGTAACTGTTTGAATTAAATATATTACGCAATAGAGTTGATTTATCTGAAATGCATGTTAATTCTTAAACGAAGTAAAGAGGAGGTTCCTTTGTTCTCAAGCACGTGTTTCACATGGCACGATAACACGTGATTTAGTGGTAGTGGTGACATTTGTTTATATGACTTTTATCACTGACCTTGTTTTGAACTGGATTAGTCATGCATCGCCATTCGAGAGTGCGGAAGCTAAATTATTTTACTGATCGTTTATTGCGCGTGTACTTATTATATGTATAATGGCAGAGTCTACCGCCAGTTTTTTGCTGAAGTATCGCAAGGATAATTCTTTAAAAAGAGGCGAAAAAAGAATTGTAGTGCATGTGTTTAATGCACTCACAGAGAAGAATCCGTCTCTGTCAGTGAGAGAAGTCGAACAGCTGTGCTCTGAAGTTACAGGTGTGAGTATTAGATCCGTAGGAACATCGCGATGTGAAATAGAGAAAACAGGAAAACTTACCACTCCAGGCAAAAGCAGGAATAAACAAAAGTGCGTGCTCGGAGAAAATACGTGAAAAGTGTTGTGCGTCGTCATGTGCATAGTTTTTTCTTTAGAAACGAGCTCCCTAACATAAATGACATTTCGTCTGCTGTACATGAGGATGCAGATTTACCAAATTTCAGCAGATTGCTTATACAGCTGGGGTTTGTGAATGAAAAAAGAGGCAAGAAAAATGTGCTAAAAGACAGAGGCGATATTGCTGTGTGGCGAAGACGTTATTTAAGCACAATCAGACTGTACCGAGATACAAATCGCAAAATATATACGAAGAACACACGAAAAGTAAGGTATGGCATGACACGACTTTTAAGACTGAAAGACAAGCATTTTTGAAAGGTATGTGTGCTAGTTTAAAAAATCCCAGTGGAAAAGGCCGAAGGCCTTTCATTATAAACTTGTTTCAGTTTCATTGCTCAATCATTGAGTTTAAACTTGCTCAGTTTCATTATAAACTTGTATTTTTGCATGCCTTCATATCCTTATTTGTATTATTTTATTTATCTTCCTGGCAATTATTATGACGTTTACTGCAGGTTTAAATGTGACGGGAAGGCACTGCCTATGGCCTACGGCGCGAAAGCATTAGCCAATTAGGTTGAGGGGGAAGGTAGTTGAACGCGGAGTGATACATTTCAGCGGGGCAAGGTTATATGAAACAGTTTTTTTATTAAATGTCGGTTACTTAGGTCACTGTCATCCTATTTACACACACAAACACACACACACACACACACACACACACACACACACACACACACACACACACTAAGCTAGGCGTCGTAGGTAACGTGAACTAAATTTTGATAACATAGGGCTGTGTCATCCTGTTCATGTATGAACAACTTTCAACCAAGGTTACTATGTACATATCTAAGTAAATTATCAGACTTACCTTGCGTTCTGCAGCAAGTAAAACATATAAAGGTCGTCAGCTTTCGTATATTGGAGCCCACAATGCTGTTGTTAACTAGTTTGAGTAATTATTCGTTAAATGTTTTTATAATGTTTGGCATACACTCTCACGAGAATCCCTAATTCCATCCAAATATGGATTTTTCATGATACGGATGTAACGTTTTTTTTTTTCTATTTTCTTTCTAAACGTTTATGAATATAATTCTACATGTATGAAATCCAGTTACCACTCTGGTTAACATTGTTTGGCTGTAACATAAAAGAGCTTTGGCAGACACAACCTGACAATATTACCAAACTCAAAGCTCTATAAGTTTTTCTGAGTATTTGAAATAGGCACTACCACTATTGATATAGGCAAACACATACAACATCTTAAATCATTTTCTAATTCTTCTAACTTAAAATGAACCATGCTATCACAACTTTAGGTCTATGCAGTTCGTCTATACATTCATTCACGTTTATAAAACCATGATCAAGAAGTCACTCACACTAATATACTGTTCCAAACAGTTAAATATATGTAATATCGCATAAAATCATGTAACGTGAACGTCTTCTGAAGTGTTATACTACTTTATGTTAACTATAAACCAGGACGGATTGTCATTAAGGGCCAGAGGGGCCGGGCCCCACCGATAATATCACATAACTTATAAGTGTTAAATCTTTGCAAACAATGATTTATTACACCGCGATTCTTAATGGTTACCAAAGCTTGCAAACTGCAGTATTGTATACTCTATCTCAGGCTAGTTTAATCGTGCTGTAAACAACCAGGCGGGACTGACTCAACTCGCCAGTGTTAAACGCTAAACGCAGTCACATAAGTTTTGCAACACTAGAATTGAATATAACAGCGCTAGCTTCTAGACAATAAATAGAGTTGTGTTACACATTAACTTATTAAATCTATGCGTTGGTTCATTTCTGAAAAAATAATCATGAAATTTAGTGCGTATAGCACTTTTCGTAAAATTGTCGTATTTCTTCATGCGCTGTTTGTATTTACGCAATCTTCCCGATGTTCTTAGAGTTCCGAATGCTTGTTGTTCCATTCTAAAACCATAACCACTACTTGTGGAAACACCAACGAGATCAGCAGTTATTTTCTCAATGCTTTTTTTAGACGATTTCGGGTTTCTTTCTTTAAGCACCGTGAAACAATGCGTGATCATTCGCCTTTCGCCGCTTTTAAAAGGTTTGCCTCCTATAAACAATAATATCTTAATCAGCATTGAACACGATGCAGAACTCGTTGCAAGAGAGCTGCCTGGTATAGGATGCAAAAATATTCTATAATATCACTGTCCTTTAGTTATTTAATTTAACATAATAAGTTACTAGTATGTACAATTTGACCTGCTCTGCACGAGCTAATTTCGGAGAGAGTAAAGTATGCAAATGCGTCCTTGTCGCGAAGGGCAAGATTATAAGGGCTCGAGATCACTCCTCACCTCTCTATACACAGTGCCAGTCAGGTTTCTATACCTCCCTCGCTTCTATACTCTCTACGTCATACATTGCATTTAGCAGCGCCTGGGACCACCTAGCTGCGGCCCATTGCATTAATTTAGTATTCGTGTGATTGTTGTTGCAATCTTAATTTTTTTTTGTGAACAAAATGGTGTAGCTTTAAAGTCAAAAGAGTGGATTATTTATTTAAAAGTACCATCTATTCATTAAAGTTAGAAGACAAACTTGAAATTAAAGGATTAGATGTACATAAACTAAACAATTTTACATTTACGCAACAAGAAGTCAAAAAAAAAAAAAAAAAAAAAAAAAAACGTGACTTTAGTTAGAAATCGTGCATTACAGAATTTTGAACCAGACTGTGTCTGAAATTCGCGAGAACGATAGAAGATACAGATTGATGATAACTTTGCTCCTCTCTCAAGAAAGCGACCGAATAACTGTTTTGAATTGAATTTATTTCAGATACCAAAGAAATGTGTTTCACAGTGGTCATCCAAACGAAAGGACGATTCTAACAGTTTCATATATTCAGCACTTTTGAGATTATTGATCCAAAGAAATTTATTGTGTATATTCAGAGAAAATTTCCCTCTGGAGTATATCTTTTTTTTTTGTTTGGTAATTTTACGTCCTCCAACGTTAAGTCATATCGGACGATGAATGGAATGGGTGAAATGATGCTCAAATGAACCCAGGGTCCATAGAGCTTAGAGTTACCCGAAATTCGTGTTTCAGGATAAGACAAAACTCCGGAAAAAACCTTATCCAGGTAACTCACCCTGACCGAGATTCGAACTCGGGACCTATTGAACGTGAGGCAGACTCGCTACCACCACGCTACCGAGTATGAGAAAATTTGCATCAAATTACAATCTCATAATTTCCCACAAAGCATTAAAAATGAACTGTCAGTGATTTATGATAATGATGCATTCAAAGATATCCTTCCAGTAATTGAACTCTCAAATTTTTTCATATTCTTTAAGAAAGCGTTTCTGAAGTACACAAAACGCTGAAAATTGCACTAACAGCTCCAAATTTAACAGAACGAGGCAGAGAGAAGTATCCGTACTGTGATAAGAATTAAATTTTTCTTTAGGAACATTATGGTTCAATATAGGCTTAATTCCTTTACTCTTTCATTCACAAAGAGGAAGTTGGTGAAATACCTAACTTCAAAAACAGAATAATTGAAATGCTTGCCGCCTAGAAGAATACACGTACCCAGTTCTAGTACAGGTAACATTGCCACTTGATGAGTTCCGTTTTATCTTTTATTTATTAATTACTTGATGTTTAAAAATGTACAGTGCTTCGCCACATTTATGCTATTGCAGTGTTTTTGACAGTGCAATTACAGGTGACCTGTTTCGAAAGGTATAACCCTACTTCTACTTTCATTACAGACACTGGCCCCAACAAGAAATCCCTACTTCTACTTTCATTACAGACACTGGCCCCACCAAGAAATATGCCCACGAAATCTTGTAAATTACATGCAATTCTGCCATAGATGCACTCATTTTTGGAAATCAATGCCTGAAAAACTCACTCATACTTATAAACAACCGAAAATAGCGTTGAAACATGTTTAATATAATGTGAAGGACTACTATGTGAACGTTAATAACAAGGCTTCGAACATGACTAGGTTAACTTTGTTATAGCAGTACGTTTACAAGCAAACGGAAAGGAGAAAGCGCTAGTCTCGTGTGCCATTCAGCTTCTGAGTGGCAGGCAGTGTTTGGGGAGGAGGAGGTCTCATGAAACCCTTTACACACCTGCTGTCCAAAGTGCAACGAAACAGCAACCGTGTCCGAAGCCTAGTTAATAACCTTTGACTCGTTTGAATTACCGAAGAACTTTTGTAACGTCTAACTACAGAACTGTCAGGCCTATAGTTCACGACGACAATTGCGGAATTCCTGGTTTCGTTCTGGACGAATGAACTTCAGCAGAAATCCAGTGAGCTGGCCAACTCTTAATAAACAGGTCAGCAAATAGTTTATGTTACGACAACAAACAGCTCTTCTTTCCTCTGTTGCGTTTGTGTATACAGTAGACTGCAAAAGTTTGTTATATGTATTAGTACAGGGGCGAGTTCCATACTGTTGGAAAGAAGCAGAGGTAGTAATACTAAAAAAAATCAGCAAATAAGGCCCCAACAGAGCCAAAAACATATATACCAATATGTCTATTAAACACAATAGGAAAGGTACAAGAGAAATTAATATTAAAAAGGATAAAGGAATATCGAATTATGATAGGCATGACCCAGAAACAATTTGGCTTCAGAAAGGGGAAATCCACTGAGGTGGCCATAAATGTGGCGTTAGAAGCGATAAAAAGAAGTACAAATAAATATGTATTAGGAGTATTCATTGACATCGCTGGAGCCTTTGACAACGTATGGTGGCCGTATCTATTTAAAATCATGGAAGCGAAACAATACCCAAAAGTTCTATACAATTTACTCAGAGATTATTGTAAAGATAGACGGGTACATGTCACCGGCAGAGATGGAAAAATTACAAGAGAAATTACCAAAGGTTGCCCACAGGGATCCATTTTGGGGCCCCTCTTCTGGGACACCATGACGGAGCCAATACTAGAAGAATTAGCTGTATCACAAGATATCATCGAAATTGTTGTCTATGCAGATGACATTCTGATTATTACAGAGGCAAATAGTAGGACGGAGTTAGAGAGAAAAACGAATTCAACTTTAAAGAAATTTAACAACTGGTGTAATCAAGCCAAATTAAAAATATCAGCGAACAAATCTGCCTATGTACTAATGAAATGAGCATTAATTAGGGACCCGACTATTAAGATAGATAATGAAAATATAAAAAGGGAAAAAGTAATTAAATATCTTGGAATACACCTGGATGAAAAGAGAGACTTTGAGCAACACATAAAGAAAACCTAAGAAAAAACTATAAAAATAATGATGAAATTGTCTGCTTTACCAACGAGAACGTTTAAATTACAGCCAAAGGCTATAACTTCATACCACATGAGTTTTGTTGTGGGAATAACAGCATATGGAACTGGGGTATGGGCTGATAGAGTTAATATAAAAAGAATGTGAAGATGATAAGATCCATACAGAGAACAGGATTATTGAAATGTATTGGAGCCGTTAAGACCACATCTACAATGGCACTATTAATTGCAGTGGGGGCATGGCCATTGGACTTGATAATCAAACAGCGAGGAGCCAACTATTGGGTTAAAAAAGGGGACTTGAGTAAAGTAGAGAAAATATTAGGATAACCGTGCTCTACCAAAAAGGAAATAAATCAGAGACTTATAGAAGAATGACAGCAAGAATGGAACAACATAGAGGAAGGTAGAAGAACGTATAATTTGTTTCCAAATATAAGAGAAAGATTACGCTTAAGACAAATACAGCCAAGAAGAGCAGGTATACAATTTCTAACTGGCGATGGACCATATCGGACCTATTTCAAAAGAATTGGAAGCTCAGATAGTGATATATATGACAGCTGCAATATCAGGATACACCAGAGCACACATTGTTTGAATGTAAAAAATATAAAGATCTGTTAGAACACCATAGAAGTATGCTACAAGGGAAATATGTATATAATATCGTCAGAGATCCTGGGGACTTTAGAACACTGGAAGAAATGGCCGAGATCATCTCTACGCGTGTCATGGAGGAATATAAACAACAACAGATAGACGTGAAAGAGGAGAACCACGGAAAAGGAGAGAGGAACAGGCAGCTGTAGAACCAAGGAGGTCAAAAAGGAATATACAAAGGGAACCAGGGGATGGAATAAGGCGAGAAAATGAAATGGAAAATCAACAGGAACAACATATACGTGATCAGGAAATACCACAAAGGATCAACAGGAGACGCCAATACTGGACATCCATACGCAGAATGGGAGCAGGAGCGACAAGCAGATTAGCGGAAGACTCAGAAGAAGAGCGGAGTTAGTAGACATCTGCAATAGAATAATGTTTACGAAAGAAATCTGAACTGATGGACGAATTCTCTCCAAATGATGGTGGAAACACTACAAGTCTAACCGAGAAGAATATTACTACCAATAGTCGGATAGGAAATGACAGCAAATAAATGATAGAAAGTCTTGTGTAGTAGAATTATGTAGTGAGTTAGTTTGAGGAATTGTAAAGCTACTGGTTTGCGGTAGCTAGTGGGACAGGACAATAGAGAATGTAAATGTTAGCAAGTAGGATATATGATATAGGTAGGGTAGCCAATTTTCATGAGATCTAAAGCTGCTGGTTTCCAGTGGCAAGTAGGTTAGAATTAGTTAGTAGGTTAGGATTATTTGGCAAGTTAGATTAGGGAATATCTGCAAAGATAAGTATTGTAAATGGAACTAATAAATAAGGCAGGAGGATAAAGAATATAAATCTGTGAAGAGCTTTGCCCTGGTATAGCTTCAAGATGCCAGGGCATGTGTTGAACTGATTTTTTTTTTTTTTGATTTTTTAAAATTTTTTATACGTATTAGATATTAACGTGGCAATGCGTCCTACAGTGTCAAAACTAAAAGGAAAAGCTCTACATAGTCAACGTCGCGAGATTATTGCTAATATTTATGAGAATATGAAGGAAGAAGCCAAACAGCTCAGAAGCATGTGTGTAAATGCACATTTCACTGCAGACTGAACCTCTCTTTCGATACGAGAGTTCCTGCAAAAGATGATTAGTGACTCGCGCTCAACTTTTTATATAATATTTTCACTCGTCAATAACAAATGCACGACCTGTACATTGCTACTTATAGATAAATGCACACCAAGAAGAAATAATAGCAGTTTAAGTACGGTACATAATCCTATTTATTCTCCATTAACTAATTCTATAGGAACTCACTATTTATTTGTCATTCTGTGAGAGTGTGAGAATGTAAGTTGGAATTAGATAATTAATTTGGAAAAATAGAATGGATTTTTTTTTTATTCTAAGCTAGACAGTAATTTTTGCCTAGTGTCAAAGCTTACCTATGCCAAAATTGGTTCAGAAGTTTAGAAGTCAAACACACACACACAAACCACATCTGTGGTGTGGGGTTAGCATGCGTGCCTCAGTTTCAAGAAATCCAGAGTTCAAATCTCAGTCAGGGTGAGTTATCTAAATAAGAATTTTCCCTGAGTTTTTCCTTATCCTGAAAGATCAATGTCGGGTAACTCTAAGTTCCATGGACCTTGGGCTCATTTGAGCAACACCTTACCCATTTCATTCATAGTCCGATATGATCTACGTTGGAGGACGTTAATTAACACACACACACACACACACACACACACACACACACACACACACACACACACACACACACACACGCACAGACACACACACACACATGCATGTATGTATGCTACAGTATGTATGCTACAAAAGTTGGCCGAAAGATGCACGGCTTGTGTGATCTTCACTGCACTTCTGTGCTCACACGTCTACCATCCGTTGTAGTCGTCATACGTACGTTATCGTTATTTCTGTTTTGTAATAGTATATTGCGATACTAATGTGGTAAGCACTTTATACGGAACGAGGAAAGGTTTGAAAAAAAAATAAGGTGCTTGCGCCAAGGTTTTTCAATGTTCGAGATTCCGTTATGTGCTTACCACATGTGTATTGCATACTATTTTTTGCACTATGCGTATTTATATAACTGTTAAAATATTTGTAATATCACAGCCAATATTTCAAAATAAATGTTTGTACTTACCGCACTAGTGCTTTTTGCATTGCCTATTTAAGTTGCTATAGAGAAATTACCAGGAATGTCGACTTACGATACATAGCGAGAATAACGCAAGTATGGAAGTGTAAAAACTATTTTATGTAATTTGATTTTAAAATCGAATAAAGGTAAAAGTAAAGTTTGTATAATACGGCCTGGGATAGATTCTAGAAACCAAGCTATTAGATTAGTAGATTTTATTTTATGTTTAATAGCTACAGAATGAAATTCACCGGTAGTGGCTCTCCTTGCACTGCAAGCTTACACATTTCGCCTAGGACTCTAAGAACGCCCCTGTTACGGCGGACGAGCGTTTACAGAAAATAAATGTACATGCTGAACCTCCCGCGGCACTTGACAGAACCAGCATGAAAGTTAATGAGAATTGAGGTGACGCTGGTAGTTTCTGCCACTTTAAACAAACTGAACATACTGGAGGAAATTGAAGATCTTTTTATTTTATAAAATTTATATAAATAGATTGCTTTGAGAAACCCTGCTCTTCTGTTTAGCATATATCATGGCCAGCATAATACATAATTCTTTTAGGAGAATTGCTATATCAACCTTCCGAGTGTAACACATTCGTTTTACAAAACTTAAGTTCTTTTATATGGGGAGAATATATTAAAATACATATGATAAAAAAATTAACTTTCGCTATGTTATGACATAGTAATGTTAAAGAAACTCTTGCTGATATTAGACATGCTGTTTTTTCTTACTGCTGTTTTTTCTTACGACTTATGCAGTGGAGAAAATAGATAATGATTTACTCGCATCGAAGAAGTAAATATTTTCGCTCTTCAACTTCCTCCATCAAGTAAATACAAAGCAATTAGAAATGAAGAAAATAAACACATCTGTGGTTATATAACATTTAAATATAATTTTTCAGGAAATAGAGAGAAGCCGGAAAAGAAAATGTGGGACTATAGACGTGGAACAAGTGTTATAGTTGAGTAAACTTAGGAAAACACAAGATCCACAACTGACAGAGCTTGAAAGATGCTTGCGTCGTGACTTTGTATCAAAACAATTGGAAATCAAGTTTTGGATTCAGCGAACCTTAGAAATCTGGACAAAGGATAACTTAAAGTGAAGATTTTCTGAAGCTAGCAGTCCAAGTATTGCTTGGTTTTAACCAATATTATAATACTTTTACAAAATAACTAGTTTTATGCAACTGTTTCTTAGATCTTCCTTCACTCTATGAAAAAGTCACGTGTCTTAAATTAACAAGGCCTTCATTTAATATTTTATGTACTTCTGTGAGTCAAGGTAGATTTTTACTGAAGTACAGTAGAGTCTCGGTTATCCGACCTTCGGTAATCCGACTTACTCTCACCAGTGCTTGGTCAGCAGGATTTGTTTGTGTAATTTACGTCCTCCAACGTTGTCATATCGGACGATAAATGGAATGGGTAAAATGATGCTCAAATGACCCCAGGGTCCATAGAGCTTAGAGTTACCCGACATTAGTCTTTCAGGATAAGGGAAAACCCCGGAAAAACCTTATCCAGATAACTCACCCTGACCAAAATTCGAACTCGGGACCTCTTGAACGTGAGGCAGACACACTACCATCTATGCTACCGAGGCGGGCAGGGTCAGCAGGATGTGCAGGTATAGCTTGGGTGCGAACGATATTATTTTCATTTCCTGTGAGTACAATATGGCAAGTAAAAAGAAGAAAGTGGTTGCTTCCATGGAGTAAACATTAAAAGGAAAATATCAGCAATAACTCCTTTTGTCCGTGATAGAGGAAATGGACAATGGTAAGAACATAATGGAAAAGTTAAGATATATCACCATGAAAGACGTTGTATACTGGGTGGCTGAGGATTGGGAAGAAATCGAAACGACGGCATTAGCAAAGTCTTGGAACAAACACACTGTTAGGTAATGATGAAAATAAAGAAGAGATAGTACAAGAAGATATTGGTGACATTGTTCCCTTAGTGAACCGCATTCCTGACTGTGAGGACGGTAGCACTCAAGATGCGAGTAGCTGGTGTGCAGAAGATCAACAGTTTGAACTCACATACTCTGATATTGTTGATATCGTGATTGGTAATGATAATGGGGATGAAGCAGAACGGGAAATTGAAGAACAAAACGAGAAGAAAATGAGTCACACTGAACGTTTAAGTGCTTTAGAGATTGTATTAAGATACGTGGAGTAACAGCAGAAGACAAGTGCAACTGAGGTATTGATGTTTCGTCGATGGCGAAATCTTTCAGCAAGAAAACGTCATTTAGCAGGCAACCAGACTTCACTGATAAGCTTCTTTTCTTAAGACATTTGGAGATTATTTTTGTATAATATTGTATTGTAGAATTGATTTAATTACTCAGCGAATACACAAAACCAATAATTGTTTTAATAACACAGTATACTTACCATGTTTTACTCCATTTTCCAATTTAATTTGTATTGTGCGACATTTTAGGTTATCCGACCTAGTCCTGGACGCTACTGTAATTTTAATGGGCACTGTCTTATGGAGAAGCAGATCATCACAGAAAAACAAAAATCTGTAACGTTAAGCCACAATTATGACTTTTTCTAAATGCTATTGATTCCATTACCAAACATGTTTAAAAATGGAAATTAATCGTTCTGTCAAATAGCCTTTTGTAGGAAGCTCTGGAAAAGAAGAGACAATAGCCGGAATTTGAATCGGTAATTCCCGGTTTCCGTCCGACAGCTCTAACCACCGAGCGACCACATCAACGAGCCCATTACATCAAATTCAACTGGCATCTCATATCTATAGGATGAGGTGACACACTTTAATGTAGATTTACAATGCTGTAGGTACTTTAAATAGCCGCCGGCCCTCGTAGCCATGGTCGCTAGAACGTATGCCTCTAGCGTTCCACCGTGTAGAGGGTCGCGGGTTCGAGTCCCGCCTTGGGCATGGGTGTTTATGTGTATAGTGTATATGTGTGAAAATACAGAAAACAGATAAGAAAATAAACGGAAACAATAAAAAAAACGGTTAAATAAGGAAAAGTAAAATATATATCTATGTACATATATAGATATATATTTTTATGAACAAAATAAAAAAAAAAAATAAAAAAAAAATAGCGAGCTTTATAGCTTAGACCATCAAGTCAGTTAATAGAGACGAACTGCTGTTTCACACTAGCGGTGTGTATGTGAATGTGTAGTGTTTAACGTCCGCTTTTACTACATACGGCACCGCAGGCGATGACACTGATGATACATGAGATGAAGATGGAGTACCGGTGGAATGAGATGGCGGGGGGAAACCGGAGATCCCGGAGAAAACCCGCCTCAGCGCCGTGTTGTCCACCACAAATCTCACTTTGCGGTCGCCTGGGATCGAACCCGGGCCGCCATGGTGAGAGCCAAGCGGTCTAACTACTGAGCCACGGCGTGGCCTAGCGGTGTGGAGGACACTGTAGTTCAGCGGTTAGACTAATCGGACGCAGACCGGGATATGCCAGTCCTAAATTTTCTTCAAATAGAAAGCAATTAAAAACTTTGGATTTTATCAAAATGCTTCTACAGAGTTTGATTAAAATGTCAAATATTTATGATATTTACAGGATAAAATTCATATCTTGATTTTCTGGGAACAGTCAGAAGTCCCTCCCTTTTTTCTGAATAATTTGTGTAATTTCGAACAACGTGTCAAACATTATCTATCAATTAAAATGTGGTTCTTGAAACACTCAACTTGCTTCCATTAACTATGTTGAATTATTATTGGGTTTATTGGGTTGAATTATTACTGTTATTATTGGGTTGAATTTTTCAGTGCCTAATTACTTTTTTAAAATTCTGCCACTATTAGTGATGTCATGGAAAGAATATTATGTACTTTCAAGGAGACTAAGCGAGAAATGTAACTATCGATTATGTTTTCTCTAACAGCTTTTAGATAAAAGGTGGTGTGTAACGAAATGAAGGTTTCGTAGGAATAGATTGAAGAGCTAAGGTGTAGAAAAGACCATGTGAATGTAATTCACAACATTTTTTTTTTCTGCTGGAAAACACGGCCTAGTGCAAGAGAGTTTTACTTTACATTATTACTTTTCACAAATAAGTAAATACCAACGTAATCAGGACGATAGGGTAGCGTAGGATAGGATACGATAGGGCAGGGCAGTATTTTACGGAGAACATTCGCACATCGACGAGATTGATCTTTTGTAACAATGCTCCAAGTGGAGCATCCCCGGGAGGAAGGATGAGGCGACAGAGGGCGGCGACCCCAAGGAGTCACGACAATGCAGAGAACGGGGTCCCTACATTGACCAGCAGGAAATTCTCCGGCGGCAGGCCAAGTACATCCAGCATCCTAACCGCCTGCTCCTGAAACGGCCCTCTAGACCGGCCCGGAGACTGTTCTACCGTTTACAAGGACCATATCATCTTGCCAAACAGCGCCGAGACACCCGGTGACATTTCTATCCTAAAAGAGACCACCAGACGAGAGATGCTGTGAGAGAGATGAAATGGAGGGACAGGAAATTCGGAGGATGTAATTAATCTTCCCAGCATTCACCTGGAGACCGGGAGAGCCCCCGGAAAAACCCGTGGGTCTGGTAGATCAGCCACGGGAAGCGAACCAGGAGCTCCCGAAACCATCCCGCTCAGTTAATCAAGAGGATCAGGATAATTGCGTAACCGTTTACTTGGCAGGTGAGGATTCTTGACGCCATCATATGCTTGATGATAAGATTAAAGCAATAAAATCCAGTATGAGTATCTTTACTCACTTCCTCCTATCTGGATGACCACATGAGGATAATTAGAGCAGTGTGTTGTGTACCCTGACGTCTAATTTGACCTGCTTTTAAATCTCGTTAAATATTACTCCTGGTAGCGAAGCAATCAAGGTCTATTATCTTGTGGGAAACTTAACAGTTGCCACCTTCAAGCACACATGTTTCATACCCGGAATATTTTACTTTACTGTTTTTGTGACTTTTTTTTCTCTCTCTCTCTCTCCCGTGATTTTCTGTTTTTTTCCTTGCCCTTTATAGCGTCTTATTTATTTTATCCCTATCTGTTTCCGTTGGCGTTTATCTATAGTAGAATTAGCACTCCGTTTGATACGGAGATTTTACTGGCAATAAATATTTTATTTATACGTTTTAAGGAAGAACTATAGGTTATGCATATATACATACTTTTTATTAATTACTGTATTAGCAGGAAAGTTAACTTGAATTGTGTGTCCTTCCTTCCTCCTTCCCTCCCTCCATCCCTCCCTTCCCCCTCCCTTCCATCCCTTCCTTCCCCTCCTTCCCTTCCTTCCCTTCCTTCCCTAACTTCCCCTCCTTCCCTTCCTTTTTGTTTCGCACTAATCTCTTGCAAAATTTCTTTGGTGTGCGTGTGATTTTACGCAGATTGAATTACCATACTATGGAACATTAAAGGTCCATTCTTTCTTTTCTTATGATTAAGGCTCGGAGTGTTCGGAAACGAAGCTCAGTATAACTTATGTTCATTTTCACTCACTAAGCCCACTAAGCCAGAAAATGGTGGGTTTTAATTGTCCTTTCTATAACTTTTGAAGGTCTTCTTACCTTTTGCAATGTTGCCCTCTTTTAACTATATTTAACCGCTCTTTGTCAGTTTGAACAGACAGCAGTGATTTATACAGAGTAAAATAGTCTAAAGTGTATGAACGAATGTGCCTCATACCACCAACATGTATTTTTTCAGCAAATTGTTTAACTGTTTTTCTAAGTACCTATAACAATCGGGGCCCGTCTCGGTAGCGTAGATGGCAACGTGTCTGCCTCACGTTCAAGAGGTCCCGAGTTCGAATCTCAGATAGGGTGAGTTACCTGATTAAGGTTTTTCCGGGGTTTTCCCTTATGCTGAAAGGCGAATGTTGGGTAACTCTAAGCTCTATGGACTCTGGACTCATTTGAGCATCATTTCACCCATTTCATTCATCGTTCGATATGACTTAACGTAGGAGGACGTAAAATAAAAAAATAAATAAATAAAAAATAAATCGGCTGCTATGCGATAAAATAAGCGAGTCAATCGATCACTGTTATATGCATGTATTATTACATGTTGAGTTCGTACATACTTATTAAAACATAATTTAGGGCAACTTCCACATATTCCCTTTTAACAATGGGTTAATTTAATGATATTTGTGACTACTAATGACATCTTTTAGCTTTCTAAACTCCAATGACGAATTACTTAATTTGATTCAACTTCCATGCCTCATTATGAAATTATGGTGCAATGTTATACAGTATTTTATGGTTAGCTCTCTTATTTATCGATTACAATTGTTTCTTGGCTGTTCAGCAGTATTGCTATGCAAGCCATTGATAAATTATATAAATACTATATAGAAATTAACAACTGAGGAATTACTGTCCTCTAACATATTAATAGGCGATACATTTATAATATAAAGAAATAGATAGCAATTAGGAACACATTTAAATGAAAGATAATAAAAGATAAAGCATGTAACAGGATAACTAACATATAAAATAAAGAGGAAAAGATAGGTTGAAGAGAGGTTAGATAAGTGGAGCTAGAGCATTAAAATCATAACAAAATGCTCTGAAGTTAAACAAAAAAATATTATAATTAATGTAACTATTTTTACAGTTCATAATTTTGATGAAACTAAATTAATCGTGCGTTCGTTGAACTCCCTTCAGCTCTTCCATCCATCAAAACCATATCCGTCATTTCGGCGTTCGTATAGCGCTCCATATTGCTTGGATTTGCTACGTACGCGCAAAATCCTCCCTGTTAGGACGGAATGTGTAGTTTTACACTGAAGAGCAGTCTTGCAACTGTCCGAGTTATTAGTCGACTTTTGCACAAGTAGCTGCCCTTTGCCCCATTACCTGAAAGGTAGGCTAGGGTCACTGATAAAGAGCAAGGAGTAATGTTTTTGTTTTCGGTGTGTGGCCGGTGTGTCCCAAAAACAACTTTTGAAGTTCGCACACCAGTGGTTCCTGCGCTGCCTAATCACAAAATCATGTAATATTTAATGCTGCATAAATATACACGAGACGTGTCCGTAAAATAAGGTCTCCAATTTTATTTAATATAGAAAACATATTTATTGTCAATAAATGTTGCATTTATGGAAAGGCCGAACTTACAGCTATTTTTAACGTAATCACCATTGCGATCGATGCACTTCTGCATGCGCTGTGGCAGTTTTTGTATACCCTTGTCATAACACTCTCCCGCCAAGTTGCGCAAGTAGCGCTCAACCTCGTTTTTCAAATCATCGTCGGTCTGGAAATGTGTTCCACCCAGGCGCGACTTCAACTCAGGAAACAAATGATAATTACTAGATGCTAAGTCTGAACTATAGGGGGGATGGGTAAGGATGTCCCATCCGAACTCGGACAGGAGTCCCACCTCGCAGACACTTTACAATAATGCAAATGTTCGGTCAAAATCTTGTCAATCGAGGTCTTACCGACTTCAGGGATAAGTTCGCACAGCTCGCGAACTGTCACACGCCGATCTTTAAGCATTTCTTGGTCCACGTTTGCAATTGTTTCCGCTGAAACCGAAGGCCGATCAGAACGCTGTTCGTCATGGACGTCTGTACGTCCGTCTTTGAACTCTCTGACCCACTTTCGCACGTTTTTGACATCCGTACACTGTGGCCCATAGACTTCGCATAACTGACGATTAATTTCAGTGGGGGTAGTGCCCTTGGCACTCAAAAAAAAAAAAAAAAGAAGAAAACGGATCATTGCACGCAACTCGCACTTGGCGGCGGAAGAGATAGGAAGCTCTATCGCAAACGGCTGCCCATCCAAGACTAATGGTTGCAACGGGTTCGTTGTGGTGGGGATTTGAAGGAGTGAAACCAAGTTACACGCCAGTGTTGCCGGATCTTGCGTAATAGCGTTCCTCTCGGCTCCAGCGTCTTGGGGACCTTATTTTACGGACACGCTTCGTACACATACGTACAGAATACGCACATACATACAGTCCGCACCCATGGCGTAAATTGCAGCGTATCTGCCTCACGCAGAAGTCCCGAGTTCCAATCTCGGTAGGGAGAATTAGCTGGTTAAGGTTTCTTGGGGTTTCCCTTATTATGAAAGACGAATGTCGGATGACTCTAACTCTATGAATCCTGGGCTCATTTGAGCATCATTTCACCCATTTCATTCATCGTCCGATATGACATCGCTGGAGGACGTAAATTAAAATAAATGTATAAATACACATATGGGTACATGCTTGCATACATATACACATGCATATACATTTTGTACCTTTATAACATTAGAATAGATTTCCAATTAAAACTAAACTTATAAAATATTAATTTGCAACATACTTTACTTTTTATTTTTTCAGTTTATTAGGCTCATCTAGGAAATCTCAGGCCTTTTGGCAATTTGTACGTCCTCAACTTCCGAGCACCATTTATGAACTTTAATATTTAACATGCAGCAATTTGTTGCCTATACAGCTGATTATTGACTTCCACTCCAGCGTTTAATAATGTATACAGTGGAAATTAACGCGCAGCACGGAATCCCTGTGATGTTTGAGATAGTAGGTAATCGCAACATCAGAGATTTGCTCCTTATTCCACTTTGAGAAGGCTGATGAACAATCACGATAGATATTGCCCCTTTCTCAGTGTCCTCGATTGCTATTATGATCCACTCTTTTTATTCGTTTTGGGGGATGTATGTAGACGGGATATTGATACTTTATTGTTTAAAGTTGTGTCTTCTGTACTGAGGGCAGAGCTAGTGACATCATTTAATTAAAACTTTAGAAATTAGATATTATACTGACTCGGAGGAAAGTTTCACTTGTGAGTTTAATTAAAATAGCATCAGTATAAAAAGTTCTTTGATGTTTATATTGTTTTCGATGTTTTTGTTCCTCTGTCGTGTAACAGGAAGTGATTTCACCTATTTGTTTTTATTATCACTGTTCGAGATACTGTTTTATTTAATTCTTTTTAAACCTCCTTGCTCACTCTAAGTTTGCCTTTATTGTGTTAAATATCTTAGTTGCGTATAAAATACTTTTGCTTCTAGCCGTAAGCAATTTAGGGAGCAATGTCTCCACAAAAGGCGATGTTTTTCATTCAGCACTTTCAATTTAACTGTTTCGAAGGATTTTGAAGCAGCCAATGTCGGCGTGAAAGGAATTTAACAATAAAGGATGAAAATCTCTTTGTTTTCCGTGTCGGTAGAAGTTTCATAACCCGTGTTTTTTCATTCCAAGCATTTTTTTAGTTTTTTGTTAATGGGCATTCTTCAATTGCTATGGTTCTCAGCATCCCATTCTATATCTGGCGTGCAAGATCACTTAATTTTGCCCAGAGACCTCTCAGAGGTGGTAAAGAACCTTCCAAAACGCATTTTTCATGGCCGAAAAAATCCACCAGGAAGCGCTGCCTACTATATCAATATAATTTTGCCTGGAAATTAATCTTCTTCCACACTAGCACACTAGGCGATTATTTGGTTAGGTAGAGTCAGATTGAAAAATGCAATGCAATAGCCGGGATTTGAACTACGGGTCCCCCGATTGCTGTTAACCATTGAGCTACTATAGCCAACATGCCAACATATTAAATTCTCCAACTGACTCGTATTTTCCCGTTAAACCACTAGGGGCTCTCGTATACAATGAGATACCTTTTTTGTGGTGGCTTAATATGCTGTAAATACTTACGAGGAGGGATCCAAAAAAACCGGATTACTGTCATAAAAACTTCATTGATGAACCTTTTTACAAAATTACTTCAGTCACCTTCAAAATACTCTCCATTACATGCGTTGCAGCTGCCAAGTCTCTTTTCCCACTGTTGGAAGCATGTTTGTAACTCTTCAAGTTTGATATTGTCCAGTGCCCTTTGCGAAGTTGTTTTTACCGCCTCCACATCGTCATAACGCTCCCCTTTTAGCGTTCTTTTTTCATTCGTGGAAATAGGAAAAAGTCGCAAGGGGCCAGGTCCGGCGAATACGGAGTGTGGGGAACGACAGACCACCTCTGAGATGCCAAATAGTGGGTCACTCGTAAGGCCGTGTGTGCTGGACCGTTGTCGTGATGCAGAAACCAGTCACCTGATCGCCAAAGTTCCGGGCGTTTCCTCCTCACATCCTCTCGCAGACGCCTTAAAACATCCAAGTAAACGTACTGGTTAACAGTCTGGCCAGGGGGTACGAATTCCCGATGCACAATTCCACGAACATAAAAAAAGACAATGATCATCGTCTTCACATTTGACCTCACTTGCCTTGCTATTTTTGGTCTGGGAGAGTTGGGAGTCCTCCATTGGCTTGACGCTTGCTTGGTTTCTGGGTCATACCCGTAACACCACCTCTCATCCCCTGTAATGACTTTGTTCAAGAAGTTTGGATCACGTGCAATCTCTGTTTTCAAGTCCTGACACACATTCATGCGGATGGTTTTGTGCTCCTGTGTGAGAAGGCGCGGAACAAATTCAGCAGCAACGCGTCTCATGTGCAAATCCTCCCTCAAAATCCGCTGGCACGAGCTCCAACTGATTACTGTCACTGCTAAAATTTGGTCGATCGTTTGGGACGATCCTCGTTGATCATTTGGCGGACCTTTTCAATGTTCTCCTCATTTCACTATGTTTAAAGGCGTCCAGAATGAGCTTGGTCTTCAACACACATCTCACTCCGTTTAAAGCGCCCAAACCACTCGAAAACCTGTGTGCGGCTCATAGCGTCCTCCTGGAAAGCTTCCTGAAGCATTTGGTGTGTCTCCGCTGCAGCTTTTTAAAGCAGGAAAAAAATTTGACACACACTCTTTGTTTTTTGAAATTGCCGTAACGACTTCGCAAAGGTAACCCGCCAACAGTCAGAGAAACACAATACCACACTTGCACGTTCAGCTCTACACTGACGCCGTCTGCACAGCTATTTCATGAAGATCTCTACTAACATCATCTAGCGTGAGAACCCTGCACTACGTCTACGAGTGGCAGCGCCCTCGGAGTCCGGTTTCTTTTGGGTCCCCCCTCGTAAGTCCCAAGTTTCATAGTTACCACTATTAGGTAAATGTATGGAAATGAAGGATACATATGACTGAAAATTTGAAATCCTAAACTAATAACGCTAGCTTTTCTTTTTAAAGATTTATACCACAAATGTCACTTAGTGCAAATATGATACAGCCCAAATTTTATCAATTTCACTTTGATACTTTGGAAAATATGGTCTAATTTATATATTTTTGGTTACGTCACCCAAAAAGTCCATTACGGCAAAATAACTTAAATTTTGGTGTAATATTTTAACAATATATTCCCGATACGTCCGTTTTTTAAATTTGCCCCATGTTTCTCTGTTTTTCAGACATTTTTAAAGATGGCTTTTTGCCCTAAATTTGAAATTTTTGTGTTGTGAAGTAAAGAAAGTTTGCTTAAATGCATCTCACAGTAAAACCCAGGGGAATTTCTATTCATTGTGTCTCTATGAACGTATGCAGCAGGATTCATCAATCTAACACTAAAACTGCGACGCAAGGAGCATCTTAAATGATGAAAACTGATGAAATTTTAATAGCGAGAAAACAAAGATAAATAATAAGAATTCATATCTAACACTGGCATTCGCCTAACTTTCAAACTAGAGTAGAGTATTTAAAAATGGCTTGCTGATGTTATCTAAGCATTTTTTAGATTCAGGAAGGCTTACACTATTTTATAGACTAAAAAGAGGTAAAGGTGATTTTTTTAAGATATTCATGAAATTTCAGTCATGCATATCCTTAATCGTTCTTCCACACTAACCTTATATAGGTGATGATTTCAATAGGTAGAGTCAACATGGGAAACAATGGCTAGCATATTACTTCTGTACCTCGGAGGAAAACAAAGCTTAGTTTTAATTAATTAGAGCCAACTGAAAAATTCAATGCCACGGCCGGGATTTGAAGCACGGATCTCCTGGTTTCCGTCCAGTCGCTCTAACCCCTTGAGCTACCATGGCCAAGGTGCTGTCCTGACTTTAAATTCTCCAACTGACGCATTATATTTTCCCGGTAGACCACTTAGAGTAGTGTATTTAAAAGGATTAATTCTTTAAGGATTAATTCTTTAAGGATTAATTCCTCAATATAAATATACATTAAAAATATTCAGCGATAAAAATCCAGGTATTTAATTACTTACAATAGCAAGTCGCCCCAAATGTTTATCTCGAATTTGAGAACTCTAAGTGGTCTACCGGAAAAATATAATGCGTCAATTGGAGAATTTAATGTTAGGACGGCACGTTGGCCATGGTAGCTCAAGGGGTTAGAGCGACTAGACGGAGACCAGGAGATCCGTGGTTCAAATCCCGGCCGTGGCATTGCATTTTTCAGTTGGCTCTAATTAATTAAAACCATCCATATACCGGAGTAATGTGTTTAAAAGGATTAATTCTTTAAGGATTAATTCCTCAATATAAATTTACATTAAAACTTAGTTTGTTAGCTAAAGCCGTGATTGTGAAATTGAGCTAAAAGTTTGAAAAAAAGGGTCTGATATGTTGCATTTACACGAGTTTATATACTCACTTTCCTGAAAATTATTCTCACATAAGCTTTTTTTGTTGTTGTAATTTATGTCCTCCAACATTAAGTCATATCGGACGGTGAATGAATTGGGTGAAATGATGTTCAAATGAGCCCAAGGTCCATGGAGTTTAGAGTCACCCGGCATTTGTCTTGAGGGATAAGGGAAAACCCCGGAAAAAGCGTTATCCAAGTAACTCACCCTGACCAGAGATTCGAACTCGGGTCCTCTTGAACGTGAGGCAGACATGCTACCATCTACGCTACCGAGGCGGGCTCACAAAAGCTTATTCCTCTACTTCTTGTTAATGCAGATAAACCTTGAAGATATAAAAGCAATGTAGTAAGTTCAAGTGGTGGTCAGATATTTTCATAATTCTGCTTTCTTTGCATAAAAATAACAAAAATGCCCAATTTGCATTTTAGAAAAGCATACAGTATTTGAAAATTCAAACCAATAACGAAGAATATCCCGGAAATAATTAACGGCATAAACCTTTTTGTCTACGGTAAATTATGTGCTTGATTGGAGGAAGAGTTTGTGTGTGTCTTGCGACATAAATTAAATGTTATTCGGAAAGAAAAAGTTTTCACAAGCCGTAAGACCTGAAACTTTCCTGGCGACGATAATGGGAGAGATGCTTGCTCCCAGAACGTCGATCTCTAATCGTCTTTACACCTGGCTTGAAGCCCGAGGACATCTTGAATCCAAATATATGGTATTTTATTTCAAATCTTTAAGTGACTCACGCTCTTGTATAATATATGATCTATTGACCATAGATAAGTGGTAAAAGAAATAAAGACCATAGCACCTCTAATCAATACTGAGCAGAAGCAAGTGTTCCATAAAATAAATTGATTTTGCATCCCTTATAGCACGTACAAGAGCTTGGCTTAATGGAGTTTTTTGTATAGGATGGGGATTCAATTTGCAGTACCCACTATCCTGACGTTAACTCTGCCTTTTCAATATAGCCACGCCTCTTTAAGCCGCATACTTTATGCCAACTAGAATTTATTGTGGAGATAAACATATTCGGGCCATTCCCTCTTATTAGTTTGAATTTCTAAATACCTTTTTAAAAATAAGAACTCGTTATTCATTTTCCTGGCCGTGTAAAGATAGTGGAATTTCACATGAATCTCAAAGCGTCCAACTGTTTAAAGATTTGACTATTTAAGTTTTTCGTACTTTCATATTCCTAATGTACCTCCTGGTAGGACAGGTGTTTGGACCCCTTCAGCTGCTGTGATGCGACCGCTGCGGACCCCAAGCACTCGTGGTACTTCTGACGTTACTAGAAGAACGCCGGGTCAAACTTCCGAATGGAAGTTGCTCGGATTGGGTTAGTCTCGACGGGGCAGTGGGTTCTGATACCCTTGGCCTATTGGGTACGTCTGGCTGGTCTGGACATCTAGACGGGGTGAGGGTTCCCTTAAAAGTCTGCATACTGGCCTGTAGAACCAGTAGCATGGTGTGCTAGATCACTAACGACACTACCGAGGTTGTTCGGCAGTCTTCCTTGCGGGTTTGACGCGCGTAAGTGGCGTATCCACTTTCACCCGAAAGGGGAGGGCTTTGTAAATTAAAAGTCATTGCCTTAATGGAAACACCCACGAATACTGTAGATTCCTTGGTTTAATTGGTCCAACTCTCAATATATATTAGGAAATATACAATAAAAGCATTTCTACAAATTAGATGTCCACCACAATTGTGGACGAAACGTTTGGACAAAACAAATCTCCAGCAGACCATGGCTTCTTAGCCCGGAAGAAACTTGTGTTTATTCTGACTCCGGCCATGAAAGCTTCCGAATTCTCATTTCTACAAATATTTATGTTGAGTATAGAAGTAGATGGAAGCATATTGATTTTAAGACAATATTGTACATTTTGGGTAAAAAAAGAAGTCATTTGAATGCACACATAAAATTTTTCCATAAGGTTACGTGATGCATTCTGTAATGAAGTGCTTGTTAGGAATATTGCTGATGGAAGTGGTTCTTCTTTTCATAGTAGGTAAGAGCTGTGGCTAATGCACAGTTTCTATCTTAAATTTAATTTAACATTATTTCTATTTTAAACGTGTAAACTACTTTTACCATATGCCGCAGAACACCCGCCGCTGTCTTCATCGATCGTCGATCCGCATGAATGAAATAACTCGTGAACAAATGCATTCATAGTTTAACTTTTATAAATAGAGTTTAATGGTAATTAACATAGCCACACCAGATGCACTTTAAATCGATACATTATTAAGGACAGTTAATTATAAGCTCTAAAACAAAATAAAAATATTCATCATAATAAGAAATATCCCTTATCTTCACGAAAAGAACTATTATGAAATTTAACGATCTTGTTTTCACTACTGCATAAGTTTTTAATTCAATTGAACATATACACCGATAGGAAAAAGCGATGTTTGCGACAGCTATTTGACTCCGATTCCCATGTCTTTATCTGCTGAATGATGAATTATGAATGATGTTATGAATTACAAGAGGTTGCTCTCAGGCATGTGTGAGGATAAACACAAGTTTAGTTGATACATTTAATGGAGGCTAAAATTCTATTTGAGGAGGGCAGACGACTGTTCGGGATTGAAGAATAAAACTGTTTCTGAATTTTATTGTTGAAATCATAGCTATTTAATTATATTAGCTAACTTTTGTGTCACCCAAGATTTAGGGTTTAAAAATCACTGTTTCTGTAAAGATAGGGTGAACAGCCGTTAGTCGCAGAAGTGCTACACAGAGGGTTCCTTGGCGGTCTTTGACACTGCGGCTGCCGATAAATAATCGATCAGGGTAAACACTTCTATAAGATTGTCAAACACGGGTTTCAGAAGTACACGTTCTTTTATCAAATTAAGTCTCACCTGCTCCCCATCAATGTTCTACACACTGTTGCCAAATCCTAAAGCTGCTAATTCGTACCTCAAACAAAAATTTTACTCTTTAGAACTAATTTTCAGAGTGTTGTCTACTTGCTTAGCAAATACTTAACTTCAAAATGTAATAAAATCTTTAGGTAATAATCTTCTTATGGATAAAGTCAACATGCAAAATTCAATGCCATGGCCCGGATTTGAACCACGGATCTCGTGGTTTACGTCCAGTCGCTCTTAACCTTTGAGCTACCTGGCCAACGTGCCGTCCTGACGTTAAGTTCTCCAGTTGACTCATATATTTCCCTGGTAGACCACTAGGAGCTCTCGCATCCGAGATACACCGTTTGTGGCGACTTACTGGCGTAAGTAGTCCCAGGCTTAATCATTTAACTTTTATTATTTTAGTTAATTGATGAAAATTAATAATTATATGGATAGAGTCAACATGAAAAATTCAATGCCATGGCCGGGATTTGAACCACGGATCTCCTGGTTTCCGTCCAGTCGCTCTTAACCTTTCAGCTACCTGGCCAACGTGCCATCCTGACATTAAATTCTCCAGTTGACTCATATATTTCCCCGTTAGACCACTAGGGGCCCTCGCATCAATTTCCATCAATTAACTAAAATAGTCTTCTTGTTGACTGAGTTTCATCGTAAACTTAATTCATGAGCTGCACCAATTTATAGTGATTGCATTTCCTCAACCGCAGGTTACCTAATGATCCCTTATTCGCATGACAAATTTTAGCACGGGCTTTTTAAATTATGCATTCATTTTAATTTATATAAATTATTTGTGTAAATATTTATGTATCTATCATTATATTTTATCATCCAACTTTAATAATTCTAGTATCAATACGTGTAATATAAATTATATTTCTCAGATAACCTGCAAAATGCAACGATCCGAATTTTTTTTTTTCATAACAAATTTCTGTAAGTGAGATATTGCTTACTTTAAATTTTAAAATTAAAGAGTAATACTTTGTATGTTTCTACATTTTAAAATCTATTCGCGTCTAATTTTTTTTTTATTTTATAAAAATTATGGAGTAGGGCAAAAGCAGATAAACGTACGTTAATGTGTCCTAAATAAGGCAATATATCTAGCTAGGGTGGTTGTTTTGAAAGGGACCAGCATGTAGACTGTTTCCAGCCCTTGAAGACATTTTAATTGTTTTGTGTAGCCTAGAATGTCTTTGAAACTGATCCCCCGATCCAGCTCACGAGACACAAACTGGCCTCACTAGACTCCAGAATTCATTATGGAATACATTACCGCCCTCTGGCAGCTAAGGCCTGAAACTGACGGAACGCAGTATGGAGTATCTTAATTCTGTACTAAACGTCACCGCAGACAGGACAGTATTGAGCGAGAAGGCAGCAAGGGAAATATCGCTGAGTGTCAGCAGTCCCATTAATTCATTCTGAATAATTTATGCAAAAAATGTCGGTTAGTCACTGCATGTCATAACTAGATTCGGGGTGGACATGAATGAAGATTCTGAAATTACACACACTAAAAAAGCAGCACACACTTCTAAAAACTATAAACAAGCTATCAATAAACAACAAATTCTTATTTATATGAATTATTTAAAAATTATGATTTGTTAAATCCATAGAATTTCTCCGTTCACTTAATTTATTTTCAAATACAGTATACGCCAAAATATACAGTACTGGAAATTATGTTACTCTTGTCTTTACTTTACGTATCGAGATGATAGTGTAAATGTACAAAAGGTGCTCTAATGCGCTGTAGGCTGTGTTCATAACGATCACGCAGATTTTCCAACATATTCCAGAACGCAGGCTGCTGCAGAGTCCGAAGATCGGGACGACCTTTTGACGTAATGCAGACAGCTTTGGGTGAATCTGGAAAATTGAAAACTTTCTCATTTAACATTTCCCACAAGTAAGCATTAGATGGTCTGACATCAGGGAAATGTGATGATTAGGGGAACTCAGCCCCGCGGGAAATGAAAGGTTTCTTGCAGCATAGCCATAGACTGTCACGCGATGTGGCAGGTCACCCCGTATTGTTGGAACCACTGTCTATTCAGCTGCATGTTCCTGGCACGACAAAACCTTCTTAGTTCTTGAATAAATGGCCCAATCACCATTTTCCTATAGCGTTCCTGGTTAACAGTAAGAGGTGTACTATCACCATTCTCTATGAAATACGGACCTAGTACACTATTTCTTGTCACTGCACACCAAATCGTCACACGCACACCATGTAGTGGTTTCTGGACTATAGTGTCTGGCCTGTCGAAACCAAGAAAGCGAGTTGTTTGCAATTGATAAAACCATCCAAGTGAATGTGACATCCTTCGGATAACCATACGTTGAAAAAGAAATCTGGATCCTCGTACACCATGGTCAAAAATCGTGAACAATGTTCTACCCTGACATGCCTATTGTGCTTCGCCATTCGTTGCCCAACCTGTATTTGGTACGGAAATCCACCTATATCTTTAAACAACCGTCGAAGTGACCTATTGTTGGTGTTTAACTTCAGAGATTTTCTTCGAAGACTTCGCTTTGGACACTGCAACACCTGATTGAGGACACGTCCATGAATTTTGTTTGTGGACACAGTTACTGGCCTACCAGACCTTCCCTTGCGCTGCCAAAATGTACTCCCGAATTTTTTTAACAACAGATAGCATAACTCTGTTGCTCAGTACTGGCTTATTGAAGTGTTCACGATATTATTCCGCCACTAACTTTAAACTCGGCCCGCCTTGATAACCATTTCTCTACGAGCGAAAATAATACTCCACTATAAAGCATTTTTCCTCCATCGCGAGACCCTTTGTCACTTCCAATCACAGAGTACAACTTTCTTTACACAACTAACTATACATCATGGCGATGTAACAACACGCGGACGCTCAGGCGCATGCGTACTGTGCGAAAATGTATATTTTGGCGCATACTGTTTCTCCTGCAAAATATTCCTACAAGAGCTTATTTTTCTATCTGCTTTGCGTTAATTGATATAAGCATTTTTATAATTGGTTTTATTACGTATTTCGCTGAAGGTATTCGGAGGGTTCAGCAAACCGTCAGTCTACCCGTAGTTGGTTAGGGGTTGGCAGTAACGAAGCGTCCCTTTCAGCGCTGGAAGCGGAGCTTCCCCAAGAATTTCAGGAAAAAAGCAAGAAAAACATGAACATTCATCCCAAACAATATTTTATTTGCTCTGAACACATTTTAAAAATTGATTCGAGAGCACCCGATGTGCTGCGGCCAATTCGACAGCTGCTTAGATTCCAGTGACCAGTTCGGTGAGCTCATTCAGTACTGCATATTTCTGTATTTGCGCATTCGTAACACTGAATACCTTGCTTCGTAGGTTTCCGGAAGGGTTGTAACTCTTCAATAGTTAGGGAACATTGACAGATCTTGTCACGTGAAGTCTCTGTGGCGTGTGAAGAAAAGATTTTTATTTTTATGTGGTGCCTTTAAATGATCTGTAAGTATATTTCAACAGCATTAGCAATAGTAGTTGACGTAGATTGGTATTTAGTGAGGCAAATAGGAAATTCTTATAAAGTTTTAAGTAATTAGCAAAAGTGTGTGGGTTAGGCTAACAGTTCACGCAGTGTGGACCAGCTCTATGAAAATTGGGACTTCTGATTGGAGAGGGGAAGCAGGAATGTCTGCTAGTAGTGTGACCAGTCCTGCAATACAAGAAGAGCCTACGTGGGAGTGTATAATAATAGGAGTACTAGAGAGTAGCTTAGTTCTTTGAATCACTATTCTGTCTTATTTTAATGAAAGCTGTTACTTGGAGCTTCCCTCTCTTTGAAAGTCACGCCTTCCCACTGGTTGGCTATCGATCCTAACGTCACAATTTCAAACGCGGTGCAAATCGATAGTTTTTAAAAGCGACAAACCAATGTCAGTTTGCTAACATATAATTTAGAAAGAAGCTAATTTGTTTTCTTGTTGCAACTTTACTGGAGTAAGTGTATCTGCTTAATCCTTGTAGAAGTCTCGGACATCTAATGATTCAAATCAATGGATGACAACATGAGGTGAAAGAAAACAGAATATTGTGATAGTAAAAAAACATAACGATATTATAATAGTATTCTGAATCAAAACAAGAGCTTTTAGATGACGAAGATGATGTTAATACAGAAACAGCAGATAATTTGTACTGGGGAAGACGAGGAAGTAAGTGGGGTCAGATAAAGGCTATATAGCTGTAGGGAGCAGAGCACATAACCGCAGCCAGATAGTGGTACAATTATTCAGAGAGGTCATGAGCGTGGTTTTGTGAGCATTACGAGAGATTAGAATGCCACCAACATAAGCGTGCCTCTTTGTTCTAAGTTACAAGTGTTCATTATTGAGATTTTATGCTACTGGCTCGTTTCGTTTAATGACAGTTGGATTTTGTGGATTTATCGGAAGGCTTCCGAAGTAATTGCTTCTAGAAACAAACAGTAGTTTTGTTCGGCGATAACTTGCTTGCGTCAACTTCGGCTTTAGTGTTATGTCCATCACCAGTTTTAAACCGTTTTAAGCTTCTTGGGGGAAATGCATGCATTTCATTTAAATTACTCGCAGATTTTCTACCAGGCTGCATTATTATTATTAATGTAAGTCCGTCGGCTTTTCCCCACTACATATTCCATTATACTTAGTAAACAGTTCTATAATTAAAGCTTTTTAAGCGGTGAAACATTAATTCCTTTACCTTTGGATTTTTCAGTTGACATCGCGAATCTAACCTCAAACATATGTCAGATACCAACACAGAAAATGTTGCTATAGGGAGAAAAAACCCTTAGTTCGGGGTCTGCATTTATACAAGCTATTGCTTGCATTTTTTGAGATTAACAATGCATTAACTAACAATTTGCTGTAAAGATTCGAGGAAACGGGAGTTTTACCATTATGTTAAACGTTTAAATAAATATTAACAGTAAGATGTTAGAGTGTTTTTAACATCAGTCTCAGGTGTAACGTTTGCACTACGTAGGCGCTTATATTGTAAATAAAGTGTGCTTTAATGTCAACGATGCATTTATTTGTTACAACATTGAGTGCTTAAGTAATTAAGGGAAACTTCAAATATTAGAGCAATTCAGAGAAAGTCAGAAAATGTAAGGGGAAAAAAAAACACTACCCACATGCAGTTGCCTTAGCCAACGGTATATTACATGTTAAAGGCGGACATATCAGTGGACGGAAAAAAAGAAAAAAAAAAAAAAGAACTTATTATATGAACTGTTCATATTTGGTACTTGTTTAAGAATATGTACACTTAATTTATCTGGTTACAATAAGAAACGGTTGCAGTATTCTGATGAATTTCTATTAACTTTCGCAAACTAAATCAGATTTGAGAAATTCATTACAGATCAGTAATAAATGTACGTGTATATTCTATTTTCCATGATTTGAATCTGACTGTACATGGAATTTTCAACTTTCATTGTGCTTTCTAGTGCATCCTATAATATCCACTTTTAAACGCCATATGACAAAATTTTGACTTACCTTTTTACGTTTTCTGAGCAGCATTACCAAAAATATGCAAACCATATAGAAAAACGCATGTTTGTAAAGTTCCACGGAACACTTTAAAAGAAGCCTTTATATGATTTACGATCAGATAAAGGCATATATTGCATATGAATCCCAGTCAATCCCAGTTGTACTTCAAAGTATATCCACCCTAAACCGTGAGGCAGAGAAAGACACCTGATAGCAGCCGAGGCTAAAGGGAAACAAATGTAGATTTTAGAGAAAATAAAATAACAAAGGTTAACATTGTAGATTCTGCTAAGACAAAGTGCTCCCTCACAAAAACCCTTTAAATGGCTAGTTCATTCAAAAGTTGACCAAAATTACTTTGTTTATGTTATTTATATTGTGAGAGCCTAGATAATTTATTTTTACTTTTTCTACTAGTATTACAAGGCATATTCCATGCAAAAGTTTGATATTGCTATTTCACTCTTGGGCTCTCTGAATATTAAAAAATACATTTTTTACAAATGGTCCATTGCGTGTGTATGTGTGTCCGTGTGTCCACGCGTGTCTGTGTAGGACGACGCAACTATGTGAAAAGTCCAATACGTAGGAAAAGTCCTAGGATCCGATACAAAGATTTTCAAGAAAATCTCCCATCCCATGGCCTTTTGCCCGTTGCAAAAGTTTGATTATCTTAAAAATGGTTCTAACGATTTATATTAGATTACCATATATTTAATATATTTTCATGGCATTTGTCATAGCGAGGCACAAGCTTTTGTATACCTTCTTCATAGATGTTTGCCGCGTGTGTCTTCAACCAGTTGGAAACATTTTATTTCAGCTCTTCGTCATTGTTGAAAGTGTTGACCGCCAAGGAAATATTTGAGATGCAAAAACAAATGAAAGTCACTAGGAGCGAGGTCAGGGCTATACGGGGGGGGGGTGGTCAAACACGTCCCAACCAAATCCTTGTAGGGTCAAAAACTGAAGTGCACCACCCATCCGTTTTGTTTTGAGTTTCTCAGTAAGAATCTTTGGCATCCAACGTGAGCAAAATTTACGAAATATCAGTTTTTCGGTAACAATTTCATGAACTAGTGATCGTGAGATTTGGGGAAATGCCATAGCGAGAGCACTAATTGTAAACTTGCGGCTGTACTGGGTGTTGTCATCACTCGTGTGAACCAGTTCTTCTGTAACCAAAGATGGACGCCCACTTCGTTCTTCATCGTCTTTCACTACGTCCTTCATTGAACTGTCGGACCCATCTTCTCACCATTGTATCACTCATCGCATTTTGTCCGTAAACATCGCAAATTTGCCGATAAATTTCAATTGGTTTCACTTTCCTAGCATTCAGAAAACGAATCACAGATCTCATTTCACAAGCGGCGGGATTTTCAATCAACACCGGCATTGTAAACAAGCACAACAAAGCGTACGTGGCTGACAGCGATCTCACAATGGCCCACGTTTCTTCTCCTTGATACAGAACGTCTACCGCGCATGTGCGGAATTGCGATCGCAGCGCTGCAGCGGAGATAAATTGAAACAGAGCTTACTTTCTGGATGCCCCTTGTATATCCTTAATATTGTATAAATGTTCGCAAAAGTTCCCTTCATTCTGAAAGACTTCGAAATCGTAAGAAATTGTCAAAATTTTACTACACAAAAATGGGGATCTCGCTAAACACGCACAGACGTGAACACTGTCATGGTTTGCTGAAACTTATGCAGAAATTTACTTGTTTTCACAATCAGCTGATCCTAATCTATTATTATTATTATTATTATTATTATTATTATTATTATTATTATTATTATTATTATTATTATTATTATTATTATTATTATTATTATTATTATTATTATTATTATTATTATTATTATTATTATTATTATTATTATTATTATTATTATTATTATTATTATTATTATTATTATTATTATTATTATTATTATTATTATTATTATTATTATTATTATTATTATTATTATTATTATTATTATTATTATTATTATTATTATTATTATTATTATTATTATTATTATTATTATTATTATTATTATTATTATTATTATTATTATTATTATTATTATTATTATTATTATTATTATTATTATTATTATTATTATTATTATTATTATTATTATTATTATTATTATTATTATTATTATTATTATTATTATTATTATTATTATTATTATTATTATTATTATTATTATTATTATTATTATTATTATTATTATTATTATTATTATTATTATTATTATTATTATTATTATTATTATTATTATTATTATTATTATTATTATTATTATTATTATATGAATTATTTACGGTACTGTGAAATTAATATGAATGACCACAGGTGGTTTTACTATAGGTAAGAGTATGGCAGTATGTAACCATACGTTTTATGCAAAATTGTATCTTATGCTGATGTTATACAAGTTCACGGCATGTTTCAAGTTCTATCTCAATGTATTCTTTAAATACCTTTTCAACTGTTGCCGACATCTCTATGAGCTTGATAAAACTGAATCGTTGCACAGAGATTACGTAACTAAAATGTTTGCTAAGAGGCTACTAATAACCTACAGGAATATTGAATGCTGCATTCGGAAGCCATTTCATTAAAGTTTGCACTTAGCTGATGGCAACACTTAATGCAACAAGTGGAAATGGTCAATTAAAACAATGACATCGAGAGTATTACTTTTACTATGCTCTTTCTCTATTTGATAAAAACCTCTTTCTGATTCATCCAGAGGCTTTGCATTGTACGAATCCAGGTGACAGCAATAAAAGTGAGTTTATTTCCTCAATCATTCAGCATAACCTTATATTGTGAACATATAAAACTTCTGGATTTGTTAGCAAATAATTTGAATTGATATATTAGATATGGGAGCTCTGAGGACTAATCTGGTCATCATGAGGTTTGTGTTGTCAGTAGCTTCAGCCCTATTAATTTTAGTCATAACCTCCAAATACATAGTATACTACGGAATATCACCAACTTCACATTTGTGGTCATTTTAAATGCTGAATTTACTTTAGATATATCTTGGGAATCTTTTTTGACATTGTAGCAAAATAATGACAGTTAATGAACTACACTCGATGAACAATCAATATCGGTCTGCCAAATATATGAATTTACACAGTATAGGCCCAATAAATCAGATAAATAAGAATTTAAAATTTTCTGGTTTTGTGCTTATACAACAGTTTACGCTATATATAATTGTAACTTTTTGGGTTCGTAGAATTAAAAGTCCAATTTGCCGAAATTCTAAATGTTCTTTATTTGCGTAGAAACACACTTCGTAGCAGCAGAATTACATCACATATCACAATCTACAGTATCAAGGTCGATGACAATAACAAACATCTTACTCAACTTCCACTGTTGACAACACTCGTGTTACACAACATCTGTTCACAATTACGACTGACTCTTGGCAAATCGTCGCTCTCTTAAATACCTCATTGATAAATTCGAGAGACTTCTGGAGCAAATTAGAAAAACAACTATTCTCTGTCAATCGAGCTATCACTAGAACCTTCCTTACGTGAAAACCTATCTGAGCCGGCAAGTCGTTTATCTCAAGCGCTATGTTTATCTGCTTATGCAAGCACTGTCCGCCTGTTATCTTTATCTGCAGGCTCTTTGTAAACACAAGCCGCGCTTATCTCTCGGCACCGAAATTTCTGTTTTTCGCCGCGACAATATAATGGTTTACACAGGAAGAAAATCAGACAAATCTATACAAAAGAATTCAGGAATAGATGTAGTAAAACAGCTGGAAAAAAGTGTTGAAGCGTGATGGAAAAATATCACTATGGATAATTAGTTTTGCAGCTGTAGAACTTGTAAAGAAAGCATACTGGACAAGAGAATCACTAAAGCGGGGAAAATAAGGAAAAGGAGGAAAAGGAAGTCATATATTCTCGTTAAAATGAAGGCGCTACCTTCCAGAGAACATTTCAATTCTGTATTTGACTTCAAAGAAAATATTACAATGGTGAGCTCCGGACCCAACACCTGTCATACATCATGAAAGAGCTACGATATGTCATAAGAGAGGAACAGCCATAGATTATAACATATTGTAACTCAACAAAATGAAGTGTCCACCAAATGGACATAAAGGTGAGATACTGCACTTGCAAGAGCCAAAGAAAGAGATCGACCTTTTCTCTCTGAATGAATGTGATATTCCTTACAACATGCACGGAACAGTATATAGGTTTATATTAAATGAGAGTATTTACAAGTAACACTGCTGATTAGTTTGTAATTTTTATTTGTAATTTCTCGTAGTGCAGTGCAGATTACAAGTGTGCGCGCGTGTACGTGTTTTCTCTCGGGAGTACTAACTCCTTCCGACTAGACCTGTTTTTTCGTTTTGGAGCTTTGCTGCTCACATACAAAGTGAAAATGCGCGCAAGCGAACGAAGTCTACTCCAGCCAATGAAGGATGTGGCTACTTCGTTTCCACTCAGTGGGAATCGATTTATATCTAACTTAAGCCAGTTAGAGGTAACAGAATAACTTCTCCACTTGTAGTAGATCATATGATAGGAGCTGCTTCCATTCTACTGCTCTACTGCTGTGAACACTTTAGTTGCGATGTAAGTCTACTTATAAAATGACTATAAACATTTCTAAATATACTTATATGAGCTGTATTTATGGTTTCAATACTAAGGTAAATCATTTATCGACTTATTAAATACTGAATTCTTATTTTGCATATTGCTTTCAGAGTAAGCTAGCGTATAACGCGAACAGAGGCAATAGAGTGAGCATTATATATATATCCACTACTTTTCGGTCTTTAAGACCAGCTATACAGGATATTTCCTTTGCCATTAAAACAGCTACTAAAATATTATCTGCTCAGTTTTGCGAGAATTTGCTGTACAGAGCACAAACTGCACATGCGCTGTTTCTGACGATCATGAATGAAACTTGTGTTGCAGGCACGTGATTATTGATGGGGTTGGTACTGGAGGGGCAGGCAGGCGCTGTTTTTAAAAGGACGCGTCGCGGCGCTCCACAGGTCACACTTGCAGCCAGCGTATTACTCAACGCAGCGAACATGGGGTGTCTGACGGCATCTTCTTGGGCTAGTCTTACCCTGCTCGTAGTGATCATCATAGCTCTTCAAACCGACCCGTGTGTCGCCAAACGTAAGTACACAATCCTCCTTGGTACGTACAAGCAATGTTTTACTCCAAACTAACCAAAATGGTACTTATATCTCAACTAGATTTTTATTTTTAATGATAATCACTCCAAATCTGTTCGAATGGCACCGTGCACAGTTCCCACTTCAAGCCAATTTCTCTTAGCTATCTTTTCAGTATTTTTCGATACTGAAAATGCCACAGTTTTTAATTTTCCTATTTGAAATTTTAAAATTGATATTCATTTGTTAAACAAAATGTGTAGTGTATTTACAATTTAGTATCCTCTACAACTCAAGTCGTAAAAATTAAATTTAATAACATCAATAATTTTTTTTAGTTCGCCATATAAAATTAATCAATGTTAAGTAATAATTTATATTAATTTTAGGTTCAAAGTAAAATCTAAATAAGACAGAACAAATCGTTTAGTGCAACAGTCATTTTTGTTAGCATATCGAATACCTATGATTAAACGAGAAACTAATATCTCAAATTTGGTTTCACATAACTCATTAACGTCTATCTATATTGCATTTGTTTTAAGTTCATGCGGCCAAGCTTTTAAGATGATCGATATAAAATTGCGAATAACCATTTATCAAATGTTCATTTCCTTAACACGACATAAGGGAGATCTAGGGAAGATGAAACAAATTTGTAAAATTCTCAGCCCGACTTTTCAAAGTGTATCTGTAATATTTTCAATACTGTTTTGCAGAAACTACATTAAAGTGATATATGTATACCGAGTTGAACACTTAAACTTGTGTGTTTAGACATAATTCTTGCGAGACCTTTCTTTTTCAAATCTCTGATTCCATGACTTGGTCATACGAAATATATTAAAGATGATGTGTCAGTTCTACCGATTACATAAGCGTAATTAATTGTCATTTGAGTTAAGTTGAATAAATTATATGTAATGCCTTGAGAAGAGAAAATATATAAAATGATCTTATAAATTATTTCTACTGGTATGCCGAGTTTCTCACAGGAATTGGTACAGTGATAAAACTTACGTTTGAGGAAACGTAGTTTCTGTTTAAAACTGGCATTTAAAGTTAAGCAGTATTTAAAATTATGTCTACAGATTTACATTTTTAATCCATAGGGTCCAAAAATTGAAAATTTGACCTTTTTCAAGTTGTTTGTTTAAAATATAAAATTTCGAATAGGTATTCTTAAGGAAAAGTATTAGTCTAGAATATTTTGTTTTAAGGTGAAATTTAAGTTTAATAATACTGAGATACTTATAAATCGATATCAAGATCTTCAAAGCGAGGAGTTAACGTGTGTATATGTACGTAGCTGTGTATATATTTGTTGCTGAGACGAAAATCTTAAGCTGTGAAATCACTTCACCTATTTACCCAATTCATTCACCCTCCAGTATGACCCATATTAGGGGACATTATGAAACATTTTGGACAGAAGTTCGAAAATTTATAACTCTTTTAAATGGATGTTACAGTGAAAATGTGGTTATGTAACATTTTTCCCTAATTTATCTGACAATTTATTTCTAGCGCTACCTTAGGTAAATATTAAACGGTGTTAGATTCTATTCATATTTCCGAGCTATTATAGTTAAAGCCTGTATTTTATTATTGTTTGACAAACAACCACACTATGAAATTTTGAAAGTGACAGCATTTTTAATGCCTACGTCATATCCGAATATAACATACAAAAAACTTTCATACAATATTTGTATTATTCATGGTTTGAAGGAAAATGTTTAAGCTATTGCAAATGTAACCTTTAGAGATCTTTTAATGTTTTATATCACTTTAAAAAGTTAATTAAAAATTGTTCACAATTTTTTTTTAAATTTCTTGTGCTTTGGGAATCAAGAGGGAAATTTCACAGTGTGCTTGAAAACTACATCATGTGAAATATTTTGAAAAAATATGTGCCACAACATTAATTTAAAAAATTAAACTATAAATTTAAAATAATGTTTATTAAAATGTTTTAATCTACTTTATATAGTTATAAATAGGGCCTGGAAGTTGTTAACCTAAAAATTCTCTCAAACGGAGCTATAAAATGCCCTTAAAGTATAAAGAAATGCACAAAAATGTAAAAAATGACCAAACCAACATTAACAATTTCTTTCGTAATAATAAATTAATAACTGTCACAGACAAATAATGAATATATGGTCTGAATTACCACATTTTAAAATTAACTTTCTTAGTAAATAATGAAATTATTGCTACTAAATAATAAATAAATTCAAAATCCATCAGGCCATTTTCAATTTTATAAAATATGAAAAAATAGGTTACTGTACCCATTAGCCAAAACATACCTTACTTAGCGATGCAATACACCACCATGGTCATCTTGAAGTTATCAAAAGTAAAGGAATGGCGGTTGTCAGCTAAAACTGTTTTGTACTTTGAGAAGCTTCTCTTCTCTTCCAAAGATGTTATTTGGTGCATATTTAAAAACACTATGTCACTGCCTGTTAAATCCTGTTCAAAAATGTTCTGAAGTTTTCTCCTGACAAGATATCAGCAATCTGACAAACTTTTTGGTATCCTTTATTTTTGTCCAACACAAGTTTTAGTTTTTGTCTAATTTTGTCCGCGAACTCACCTTTTACATTTTGTATCCTCTCTTCCGCAATCCTCACGAACTCAATCGACTTATCCAATGTCATGCCACTTTCTTCAAGGTGGGTTATGGTTTCCGTCAAAAATGTAAAATTTGATATACTGAAAGCTAATTTACCTTGGATTTGAGTGTCAGAAAATAGCTCCTGTGTGCTCTCAACTACTGCGACAATTCTAGCTCCTGAAGTCCTGACCGATGCAATCCACACGTATTGCACGATGTAATCGGCTTTTCCTCGACTTGATGCGTCATAAATTCACCAGCACTATTAGGATGCTCATCTGTGTTAATTATATGTTTACAACATTTACAAAGTTACTATTTCATAAAAGATGATATAAATGAACTTTTAATTACAGATTATTTAAAAAAAAACCATGGGTCAGGGTCAGGTCAGCCACGGGAATCGAACCCGGGCATCCCGAATGCGGGCTACAGATGAAAATGCGCAATAAATTCGTAAAAAAAGAAAGAACATTACCGGAAAATGCATCTAAATGTTAAGAAAATGACTATTATAAAAATGTGGAAAAAATGCATTTTGATGACCTATCAAAACCATGTATATCTAACGTATGTGTTGCAGAAAGCACTTAATTTACAGTAATCATCGTCTGTGACTACTCAGAAAAAAGATGACTTTTCATCAAAATCCGGGCCCTGGTTATCAATATCCGAAATACTAAACCTCAAATTTTATTTTGAAATTATAGAGGCAAGAACTTTTTGATCATGCAATGTAAATGACAAGTTTACGCGATTAAAGAATAAATATTTAAAGAATATAAGATCTGAATGCAATACTGCGGTTTTGCCTTTTTGGCCATTAAGTACTAAAAGGCGTCGTTTAAATGGAGTGCACTGATGTGAACAAACAGGGCGTGAAATTTTAAAGCTTTTCTCATAATCGTCAATTCTTAACTTTTTATTACTTAAAAAATTCTAACTGTGACATTTATTTGTTCTTTCTTTTAAAATATATTTATCATACGTTTTTTGAAGTTTGACGACCATCTAAAAGTTTTTTCTTCATATAAAGTATAGCCTGGGATTTAGGGTTCTAATATTTTGATACGTGAGTGATTTTTATACAAAAATGAGTTATGTACTTTATTAATTTATAATTACTGTGTTCAGCAGTATGGGAATCTCCCATAAATGTAAAGTACTCCAATTAAAGGCAACTGAAATATGTATAAATGTAAGTGTAAGCAAATGTAGTTAATAGTTTAATTCGTTATTAATTCATTATTTTTTTAATACTGTGCTAAATATAGTGTTTGATTGTACAGAACTATACATGAGGGGAAGTCTTGTATATGCAACACTTAAAATTTCCATAGTTTATACAAAATTCTATGTTCATATTTTGAGAATTATTTTCTTGGAGCTTGAGGCACTTACGACGATTAAATTTAATTTTATATTACGTTGTAGTAAAGAAAAAGTCTTAAAATAGTATAAATTTGAGACATTAGCAATTTGAAATACGAAAGCATCCTTGAATTTAGCATATGTTAAGGGTACTTAAGGAGGACTTTCGGTCTTTTGCTTATATTTTCCTTATTTATGTATTACTTAAATATTTTAAGTGGTATGCGCCCATTTTATTTTTACATTAAAACGTTACAATAATACCAAAATAGTTCCAAATATTTCAAAATCATGCTTGTCATCTATTTCTAATGATATTTTGTGTTTAACTGCAGTAGCTATATGCAAATATGCATTTTTATGGAATGTCTCATCCTGTCACGGAGTAGTAAGTGGAAAATACCCGATATGTTATATTAGGTTTTCCTGATATGCTATAATGGTTTTCCCTAACCATTTGTCTGCAAAGTGTTCGTAACTAATCCAGTGGTGTAAGAGCTTTCGGGCTATGGTTTAACGCTCACCCTCTCTGTCCACCATGGACGTCACGAATGACTTGCACAAACTAACCCTACGCAAAATCATTCTTTTATGTACTTCGCCTTAATCGAATTTATTAATTGCAGAAATGATTTCATTGCACATTTTGTTGCAGGTACAAAGGTGATACAGAAGGCTGAAACGAAAGTTAAATCTTTAAACATCAGTCAGTTCATGCTAATTTGAAATTCCATATGCACTCTTCCATTAACATCACAAGAAATAGTTGAACAGTTACAGTACTTTAAAACGTATGAAGCTTTTTAAGCTTTGAAGCAATAACAAAAATATTTTGGAAATATTGACATAAATTGTCTCCTTCAAAGAGATTTATATTTTTATATAGTAAGGTTTCGTCTATTTCTTACAGATTTTGAATATATTATAACATTTTAATGACAGCAGAAGCGCGACAGAAGTGTGATTTAATTTGGGCTGGATTATACACCAAATAAAACTACCCTAGCTCAAAAAGGACACTAAGGGAAACAGATAGTTACACCACTTAAACATCAATTATACCTATACAATTCATTCGAAACGAAGAGGATTTACAAGTATTTTAAGATACGGAAAATCTTGAAAATGTTCAATTTAAACCAAAATCATTTAAGTCATTGTAGAACAAAGGAAAAAAAACAGACGCGAAAAACATCCCAAATAAAAAATGTTCTCCATAAATCCGGAACATTTTCTTGTCAATTCCTTGAAACATGCTGACATAACTGGAACTATTCGAACTCCCAATTTTGAGTTACGTAGTTCACAGACATAACATTGAAAAAATAAAGATGTAAACGGCGAAGAAAATGAAGCCGACTCTAGCCGACTTCACCCGAATGAGCGTCACATTTTCCAGCATGATGCACAGTTTAATTCACTAGCCACAAAAAGTGATAAACAGGCCTAAAGAAGTTTTCACTTACAAAAAATAATAATATCTTCTACAAATGTCTATCGCCATTAACATGAAGTAGATGAATGATTAAGTTTTTTTTTAAATAGTGTGTACGAGAGCGAGTAGAGAAGAACTTCATATGACTGACTCATGAAAAGTTAATATTTATCTAAAAATTAAAAATATAGAAATTAGCTGTGTAATCCTTTCTAACAAAAAATTAGATAAGACATAAATGTCACTCCTCCCTCCAGTATAAACTGAACTATGTACTGCACCTAGCTGGTTTGAGCTTGGAGTTAAATAGACTTTAAATAACGAAACAAAAATAAATTTAAGAAATCTGATACGTTATAGTCACACAGTTCCTAAAGTAAATCTATTATCTATTCTGCCAATTTGTGTAAGAAAGTTTTCCTTCCTATTTATTGTTTTCTAAGATGTTTTCTAAAATACTTTCAATATATAGTGTGTTTTAGCTTCATAGAGCATAATTGCTAGCAATACGTTCAAATGCTTCAAAAGAAATTAGATTTTATGTATAAACTAGAGTTTATATTTAGAGTATATAGAGGAATCAAAAGTCAGACAAAACGCTCTAAATTCGTTAAATCAAAAATTCAACTAGCAACATGAAATACCTCATTAATGGCCCACGCCGCTAAACATCCAATGATTAAAAGCACGTACTTTAATATGTTGCATGTTTTTATAAAGTACATTTTCCCTTTCATAGTTTTAAAGTTATACCAGGTGGCCCAACTGCCTCGTCTTTCACGTAAGTAGATAACCCTTCGTGTGTTAAAACAGTTGCAGAGCACAGGATAGATCCAGCTATAAGAGATATCTGCTTACATGAAACTTGGGTCACCGGGTATAACTGAATCAGAATAAAAGCATAGCCATAGACAGTTCTAGATGTGATTTTATTATTATGTGAATATTATGTGAATATTTTCTTAAATATATGACAGTCAATCCAAATTTTGAGAGTTATTTTCGAGATAATAAAGAATAATGGAACAAATCTTTGGCAGGTTAAGGTGACGAGACTTTTTTGTCTGCTTGTCTCATCTTTGGAACTACGTAAGTTTGGTATTATCCGACTTTTCGTTTTGATTTATAACTCTTCTCCCTATTTTTCTTCAATTTCTTCCTACACACGCGCGGATACCTTTTCAAATAATGATTTTTTTGTTTGGGTACTACAATTGATGCAGCATTGTAGTTAAGGGTAGAGAAATAAATGAATAAGTAATGGTAAATAAATGGATACAGTTTAATGCTTTTTGTTTTTCTGGCACTTTAAAGAGGAATGTGGCACAGCACTTTATACACAAATGCAATAAAGTTTCTATACGTGCGCTGTAGAATTTAGATAATAACGAGATTATACACACCACTTAAACTGACACTACGGATCTACAACGTGGCGAGAATAACAAGGCTAAACCACGGTGCAAAAAGATTTCAAGAGTTAACAGTGTCCAGTGATAGTAATGAAGATACTTGATTAATATGACAAAAAGTTAGCCAAAATAACGGAATTATTTAGTACAGTAGGACATTATGATAGTTATTTTGGTAAAACATGAGGAAGCTAAATACTTGGTATTAGTATTTCATTTCTAAAAAAAAGTGTCTAAAAATATAACTTAAGATATGAATGCTTTCGTTCTATTATTATGCATATAGTCTGTAGTAAATTCATGATCTAAACATTTTCTCAGTATGATCATATATGCGTTTAACAAACAACAAATACATTCTTATATAGAAACAAGATATGTATGAGAGGGGGCGTAACCTCGGCAAAAAATAACGATTTAATATTCTTTTACCACTGAAAAGAATGATTCTTTCCGATAAATAAATGCTATAACAAGTCTTCTAATTTTAATGATGAGATGTTCAAAACTCTAGAAGTAATTTACAACATGTGTAAACCAAAAACAATCACACTTGTGTAAAAAACTTGCTTGCGAATAATGTTTTGACCTTTCACTGTAAATGTCATGAGAGATAATTGTTATTACTTCACAGAAAATATCTGTAATGTCTATATATCTGGTATATTACATTCATATGCCTTTCTTGATCTATTATTGTCTATACAGTTTATGTAAACTATCCTAGGAAAGTTTATTTTTCTGTCTATAGATACTTCATTTTAATAAAGATAAACCTTTACAGAAGTACGCTCACTTTTTTCTCGGGCAGTCAGCCAGGTGAAAAGATGATTAGATATCAACGTTTCGGGAGTGTGCATCTTTCCCATCATCAGGATATTTATAAAATGTTACAACCACAAATGAAATACTGGATATAACACAACACAAAACACTATCAAAATTTGCATTACTGAACAAAAGACTGTTTTGAGTAAATTAAATGCCAGGTCAGGAGATGGCGTGAGTATAGAAAATTGTGTCAAAGAAACGTAACTACTTAACTTGATTATCAAGCTGTATTGATCTTTGCTTCTTAATTCGACGGATTTCCATTTTAAGGCCGGTTTCCAAGAGGAGCCGAACTGAAATCCCGCATCACGATTAAGCGCGCTCCTTTCAGAGGAAATCGCCAAAGCCTCCTTAATTCTCCGCTCCCAGTAACTGTTGCATATTGCCAAGATGGTCGTCTCTCGAAAATTGACTCTATGGTTGTTATCAAAACAATGCTCTGCCAGCCCAGACTTCTCAGGTTGCATTAAACGAATGCTCCATTCATGTTCGATTATTCTAGTAGCGATGGTCCTTCCGGTATGCCCTATATACGGTGTCTCACATTCATAGGGAATACGGTACACTCCCGGAACTTGGAAGTCCAGTTTGTCTTTCACTGGTCTGAACAGACGCTAAATCTTCGGAGGTGGCTTGTGGATGGTCCTGATGTTGTATTTGGCTACAATTCTGCCGATTCTACCGGATAGATTGCCGTTAAACGGGATGTAGGTTGTAGCGGTAGGCTTATCTGACGCTTGCTGTATTACAGGTTTCCCGTTCCTAGCTTTGGTGATCAAGGCTTCAACGTCATATTCGGAGTAGCCGTTTTGACGGAAAGTGAGTCTCAGGTGCTGTAATTCTTGTTTTAAGTGGCTGGGATCAGAGATAGACAAAGCTCTGTGGGCCAGTGTATTGAGAACTCCCAGTCGCTGAGACTTATGATGGAAACTATGAGCGTTCAGATAGAGATCGGTGTGTGTAGGTTTGCGATATACAGCATGCCCCAGTGTACCGTTAAAGTAGTTAATTACACATTTTAGGTTCATCTGGATAAGGAGTACTGAACCGATATTCAAATGTTTAAAAATCTGATTGCTTTACGTTTGCTTAGAAATTCCATGATGCTTCCATGATATCGCGAGAAACAACTGCATATCACTGCAACAGTGCCAAGGAAAGAAATGATCATCTAGAGTGTTACATTTACATTTATCCTCCTACTGTTTTTTATTTTTATATAGCTTCTACAATTATTATTTCGAAAGCTTATTTTTATGTCTACTTCACCTAGCGCGGTTACGACGCCGACCTCCCGATAACGTTCTTTCAGCGGTTTAAGAAGAACTTCTTTAAGGACAGCTATGGACTGTGAGACAAACATTACGTAATGATTGTTAATTTTTATTCCATTGATACCTACTTTCAAATAAATAAAACACAGTAAACGCGCTGGTATTCACTACCAAATAATTCATATATCTTCCACTAACGTAAAAAAACTACCACTGGTAGTTTCTACGTTACGAGCTACCCTTTGGTGGAGGGATGTTCCATCAGAAGTACTTGTGCACTATTGATGCCTTCACTTTTACACAGAGAATCATACATATCAAAGAGGTAAGTAGCTGTTAGATGTAGCAAAATGGAGTGATTGACTGTCAGTCAGGTAGCTCTGGAAGCAAATCACTTGCAAGCGGTTAAACATTTCTTTTTCCAAACAGATGAATAGCGTACGTTTGGAGTGAACCTAATTTTAATTCCTTGTGTTTCTTTCAAATAAATATTACATGTTAGGAGCTATTCATATTTAATACCTTGAACATGCCATGGGCACGATTACCTGCATCAACAAAAGTTTTATAAGTGGCGAACTACTCCTTATTGATTTTGATCTATTTCAAACATCAAAGACCTCAAGTGTTCTGAATCAAAATGCTCGCTTAACATTTAACTCGATTGGATTTTGCAACATTATATTTATTTTGAGACACCCCAAAACTTCCACCTTTACTTTGCTCTTCCACAAGCTGCACACTAAAGTATAATTCCTCAGGTGGGGGGGGGGGGGGAGCAAAAATCATAATATACATAACCTAAGTTTAACGAAATAAAATGCCTGAGATGAAAACTGTTAAGGAAGAGTTGCTTGTAATATTATTTTTGACTTCAACTCAAGTGAACTTAATGTCGTTTGGGAGAGCACATTCTTTGTGGCATAAAACGATGTACAAAACAGGTCCACTCGCAGCATTTTATGTGGCTTTGGCCGTAAATAGCTAATTTTTCTCTTTATAGCAGAAGTGGTTCCTCAACCGTGCAAGTAGAGCCCTTTATGTTTTCACCATTCTTTTAGCTTTTATGAAAACGAAAATAATAAAAGGCCCGTTGTACTTTTATTTCTCACAAACCGGAATATAATCTGCATTCAGAGAAATGATAAAACTTCGGTTATATACCTAATGAAAAATGTCATAAACAAAATGCGCAAGAGAGAGAGAGAGAGAGAGAGAGAGAGAGAGAGAGAGAGAGAGAGAGAGAGAGAGAGAGAGAGAGAGAGAGAGAGAGAGAGAGAGAGAGTAATTTTCACATTTTGTAGCCATACCTCTAGTAGGTGGACGAAGTATTTATTTATTTTAATTATGTATTGGAAATACTAATTTTGATGGCCACTGAATAAAAAAATAGTTTTAATAAGACCACCTGCGTGTGCGAGAGAAAGAGAGAAAGTAATAGCAAGAGAGGGAAGGAGAGTAGTGCAATACCAAAAAGAAAAAATGGAAAGGAAACCAAATTTCACATTTGAGACAGACTCTGAACATATCCGGCCATGATTTTTAAGCATTTATCCCACTCTAAACTACACTTTGCATTAAAAAGGTTTTATTATTTTTCATTTTCACGTTCCTAATATTTATTTATTGTGTAAGATATTTTCATAGCCGATATTTTGAACTTTCCAGTGAATAAGCAAAGATTTTTTCTTCACTCTTACTGAATTTGGTACTGATTTTCTTAGCTAGGAAAATTAAAGAGATAGAATCATACACAATGAAACATTAAGAGCTCATTAAAACATACTAGCGTTAGTTATTTCTGAAATTTGTTTATGTTTCAAATGCAACCTTTGGCAGAAGAGGCATGAAAATTTCAGTTTATTCCGTTTTCTTTTCTTTCACAAGAATTTATTCATTATGCTTCCTCCAAATATTTACTTCAACGTTGTATGCAGTAAGAACATTTCATTCATTTGACATAAATTCTAGAGAAATTAATGTATTGTAATTAAATTCACGCAGACAGAAGAATATTTTAATTAATGTTATAACAAATTATAAGATACATACCAAGATTTGTAATCTATGTTATAAGTCAGCTAACACACACGATATTTCTACAAGTTTATAAGCAATGATAGAGTGGAGCTGCTGTGTGTCGCCTTTGCACATTGTGACTGCTGTTCTTGGGGTATGTGAGGGGGTTGTAGTCCAGTCGCCTGTCCTGCTGTGTGGACCGGTGTTGAAATCCATGCGCTAGGGGCTTTACGAAGAAACCTAGCGTCGAGATGAAGATGCATACTCACACTGGTTCACTCCCTTAGGTCCTAGTTCCATCACGCCCGTAGGGAGCTTCCATCTCATTTCTTTCTCCCAGTATTCCGATATACAAGTTCAGAGTGTAATCCCCTCCGTTACTAGCCTAGTTGGTATAGTCCAAAACACACTTGTTGGATAAAATGAATAACAAAGTTATCACTATATGCAGATAATGAGATACATTATTGACATATACAGAGTAGAACATTAAGGCACGAAGCTATGAAGCTTTGGAAACTATCATTATTTTACACTAGCCATGGGTAAGACAGGTTGTAAAGATAGAATCGGACTGAAAAGTTCAATGCCTAACTCGGAATTTCAGCAAGGAACTTGCGGTCTCCGTTCGGTTTCTTAACCATCTGATTTTGGTATTCAGATTTTAAACATTCATGACCGATTTCACCAACAGATGTTAAAACCGACGTTAACAAATGTAACGCAACTTTTGTAACAGTGCTAACAAAACTATTAAACCTGTTGCATTTCACCAACCTGTTTTCTGAAAATGTTAACAAACACATGTTAACGCCAAGAAACTTCTAAATAATTCAGCTATAGAACGCTATGGATGAGTCGTATTATTTTCTGAACGTACTGCAATTAGCTTTTGTTTTAATTTTCGTCTGCACTGCAGTCTGCACACAGCTAAAAGATGGCGGATAAACAAAATCGTAAAAAAAGCCGTGAAACAAATTTCTCATTGATGGAGAAAGAATTGTTAATTGAATAGGTGACGAAGTATAAGGATATCGTGGAAAATAGGATGGATGCGGGGAATGTAAGAGAGAAAGATGTCACGTGGAGAAAATGGAAACGAATTTAATTCAAATGCATGTGTCATTACTAGAAACACGAAACATCTTCAGTATTACGAAAATTGAAAACGAGGTGCGAAGGACAAGTGACGAGTGACTTGAACGTTTCAAGACGGCTGGTAGTGTATTATCCACATAATTCAGTGAATTATAAAGTTGCAAAGTTATTAATACTTGAAGCGAAGGCGAGATCGGCATATTCCTTTCGATGTATGTTCTAACTCTGTATTACGTAAAATTAAAACGAGGAGCGAAGGACAAGTGACGAGTGACTTGAACGTTTCAAGACGGCAGGTGGACAGTATATTATCCACATAATTTAGTGAATTATAAAATCGCAAAGTTATTAATATTTGAAGCAAAGGCGAGATTGACATATTCCTTTCGATGCATGTTCTAACCTATCTTGTACTTCCGCAGTAACCTTCATAGCAACCTGTTAGGACAGTTTATACCTCGGTAGAAAATTTTCTTCTGATAGCAGCTCAAAATAATTTCTCCTCATAGGCCGTACTCTTATTACGAATGTCATTAGACAGTCTTAAATATAGCAAATCGACAACAACAGCTGCGTTCACGCCCGCCATCTTGACTATTTACAATTATTAAGGACTTAACATCAGAAATTTGACTTATTAGTTTAACAAGAGATTTAACAAGTGTTAAGCTAACACTTGTTGGTGAAATGCAATTTCGATATAACTATTGTTAAACCCGTGTTAAGTCTTAACATCTTTTGGTGAAATCGGGCATCAGAAATAAATAATACAAAATCTTATGTTAGGACTTCCTCTACTCATTGTAACTTCAGGTACCTACATATACGTTACGTATACCCTTAATACTATGAAAAGGTGAGATTCTTCCATTCACCTTATCCACCTTTTAAATTGTAAAAATTAAACTACATACGATATATCGAAAATAAAATTGAAACGTTCATCGAAAGCGCATAGGTATGACCTATTTCATCGTGGTAGCAATTAGATGTTGTAAACAACAGATACAAGAAGAATTGGAAACTTTCAAACGTTATGTCTAGGAAATAACTACTTTGAAAAAGGTATTCATATTTCAAACACTTAACGTTGTAAAAATTGAGACAACTGCTTTTATGTAATATTCTACACATTTTTAAAAGCAAGTCTTTGTTTTTCTGTTATGGTTTCATCTTCTAAGGAATTATACAATACAGAATTAAGTACGAAATGAAAGGGACTTCGTTGATTAATCACAGAAAATTGAAGATATTCATGTCAGTATATTTTGAAGTCCTTTTGACAGCAAAATGTAACAAAATATAGTAAAGAAAAATATGGGAGATTGTGGTGCGCAAGATTTCCATTTAGTCTTCGTGAGATGATCGAAATAATGATGCAGTTCGTAAGCAATTTTCATTTCACTGTCTACAAAACATTTTAGTAGCATTTTTATCAGAATTAGAAAAGTGGCATTCCTAGTCTCATGTGTTAGGTTCTGGTGTACCAACTATCTTTTAGGAAGTAAAATGAAATATCTAATTTGCTAGTTAGCATTTCTTACTCTACCCATTCATCCAAATCTGTTCTAACAAAATCTTCCTCAATTAACAATAGATGAAGAACAGCATGTGAAAATTGAGATGAACTTACGTTGCACATTTATAATCCAATTTTTGCTATAGGAAGAAAAAATAGGGTAAGGCGATGTCAGATATTTTCAAATGTTATCTTTGTGATTGCTATCATCAGCAGGAAAAAGAATAGCATCCTGCCACTCGAGAAAGGTATAAATGTTTGGAAATTTAAATCACTAAAAGAATAATCTTTTGGAAACTGCTCAGGCCGTAATCATTTTTCTGGAAAAATAGCGTACTTTAATGAAATCTTGACCTTCGCATAGTTACGCTTTACCAGTTGTACAAAAGTATTTCACAATGAAGAGAAGCTCCAGGTTATTTGCATAAATTTCGAGATATACATTTTGCCATCTGAAAATTATAAATATATTTATTTTAATAAAAATATTTTAATAAAAATATGGCCATGTTAGGCAACCTAAAACCAAAAGTGTTGTATGTCAAGGATAGATTAGGTTGGATTTTTTTTTTTTTTTTTTTTTTTTGGGAAATCTACGTGTCGCATTTTTGAAAGACATTAAACACAAATAACAAGTCTTATTTTTATATTGTGCTACTCACACACACACACACACACACACACACACACACACACACACACACACACACACACACATGTACACACATACACACACTCACACAAATTTCTTTTTTCCAAAAATGTTTTTATTTGTATTCAGAGGTACACAAAACACTTTGTTGAAATCCGGATATCAAAATTCTGAATGGGATATGTTATCATCTTTACCTACCTCTATGTAGCCAAGTATTAAAACAATATGTTACAATGTTTATAGTTATTTTGTTTTATTGTTGAATTTATATCCCACCTTTAACTTTAATGGCCACATCGAAGGTCTTTCACAATGACATTAGCTTATGTACAATTGGTTTTATACACACATTCACACTCTTATTCACATTTCCAGTTTCGTTGCGGGGGTGGGAGACCGGGATTTGAACCGGAAAGCCCTCACTCAGTAGGCTATTTTCGTTCACTCTCCGCTTATAACTTCATTGAGCCTAGTACCAGTGTTCTCACTTTGCAAAACATTTACTGGCAAACTATACCATTTATTGCAACACACAGACCTCTGAAATCTCGTGGAAGGTACTTACGACGTCCAATCAGAACAACATGCTACTGGCCTTTGCCTATAAACTTCCTTGATAAAAATGTGTAAGAGGGAGAGAGAGAGAGAGAGAGAGAGAGAGAGAGAGAGAGAGAGAGAGAGAGAGAGAGAGAGAGAGAGAGAGAGAGAGAGTATCCTTTTAGATCTAAGGTCTTAATTTTCAAAGCAATTGTTACACTTAATTTTGTATCCAAATTCATAACCTTAACTTAGAACGATATAAAATTTAAACTCAAGGAGTCCAATAACATCACTGAGCTATGACAGTTGAGCTTCTGAAGGCTTAAGAATAAATAATAATAATAATAATAATAATAATAATAATAATAATAATAATAATAATAATAATAATAATAATAATAATAATAATAATAATAATAATAATAATAATAATAATAATAATAATAATAATAATAATAATAATAATAATAATAATGATAATAATAATAATAATAATAATAATAATAATAATAATAATAATAATAATAATAATAATAATAATAATAATAATAATAATAATAATAATAATAATAATAATAATAATAATAATAATAATAATAATAATAATAATAATAATAATAATAATAATAATAATAATAATAATAATAATAATAATAATAATAATAATAATAATAATAATAATAATAATAATAATAATAATAATAATAATAATAATAATAATAATAATAATAATAATAATAATAATAATAATAATAATAATAATAATAATAATAATAATAATAATAATAATAATAATAATAATAATAATAATAATAATAATAATAATAATAATAATAATAATAATAATAATAATAATAATAATAATAATAATAATAATAATAATAATAATAATAATAATAATAATAATAATAATAATAATAATAATAATAATAATAATAATAATAATAATAATAATAATAATAATAATAATAATAATAATAATAATAATAATAATAATAATAATAATAATAATAATAATAATAATAATAATAATAATAATAATAATAATAATAATAATAATAATAATAATAATAATAATAATAATAATAATAATAATAATAATAATAATAATAATAATAATAATAATAATAATAATAATAATAATAATAATAATAATAATAATAATAATAATAATAATAATAATAATAATAATAATAATAATAATAATAATAATAATAATAATAATAATAATAATAATAATAATAATAATAATAATAATAATAATAATAATAATAATAATAATAATAATAATAATAATAATAATAATAATAATAATAATAATAATAATAATAATAATAATAATAATAATAATAATAATAATAATAATAATAATAATTAATAATAATAATAATAATAATAATAATAGAATTATCAGTAAATTGTAGACTTTCTTGAGGGCTTTCAAGAGCTAAAGGAAACAGACAGAATATTTCATTTTGTTTGAAGGAAAACTATAAAGAAAGAACAGGAAAATATGGTATTTACACTTCTCCTGGAGACGCTTATTACAAACTGCGTAGTTTTTCTATACTGGACAAGATGCCTTAATTATTTATTAAAGACGTAAGGCTACATATAATAAGATACCTATTCGAAACACTTTTTATAGTCAAACATAGCTTTTGCCCCAGCTGGACTCTTATGGCGGCTCTAAACCCATTTACTGCCGATTAGAAATACTTTGCATGTACATATTTATGTATGAAGTAAACAATGGCTATGCATAAAGCAAACAATGGAATACTGACTTATTTTTCTGGGCGTCTTTTAAGCTCACTTGTCTAATTATTATACAAAGATATACTTTAAAGAATGTGTGCTAAAGGCGTAATCACTCACTTGTAATTGCAATGGCAGAAGGTTACAAACAAGATGAAGCTTCAAGTTTCTGATCAAGCTTGTGATACCAGGCATACCAGGGAATATGTGAGACCTTTCTACATTTTATTTTAAAACCTATTTTGAATCTGCTAAACTTATAACCTATCATCAACCATTGGCGGTTAAGTGTAACGTTTTGGATCTTCCGTTGGTTTTTCAAAAGTTGCGCGCGACACTTGTCCACTGGCACTGCAGAACGTCACTGGTCGACTTTGTCCCTGGGTTGCCAAAAGCGATTTAATGAGAAATGTTAATTGAGGAGTAAAGGGGCAAGAACGAGTCAGACATAGTTTCACAAAGTGAAAACTAGCTGTCGCGCTGTTGTCGAGTAAGTCCACTTACAGTCCCCTAAATGGAACATTTATTTATGTTTGCGTCACATTGTTGTGAATAACGTCTAAGATGTCAACAAGGGCATTACTGGAGTGAAGAGAATTCTTTACGTTTCTTTTGTTTCTCATTAGATAATAAATGTAGATGCAGTCTTATATATGGTTCACTACCTTGGTGTAATGAAATGGATTGCGAGCAAGCATACAAATTGCCTGCTTTTACGAGTATATAACGCTATGCAGCTAGCAGTACAAATGAAGGTATTCAGATACACTTGGCTGGATACGAAACAGGAACGCCGGAACTAGTGCCAGATAAGGGCGATAAAGGCGATAAAGGCTTAGAGGAAACATAAAGGTGCTCTTATGGGAGCGTATATGGTCCATCAGTCAAAGTCTGCTTTGAAATTTGATTTACATCCCATTACCTGTAGCGTTTCATTGGGCAGCACACGATACTGTTGTTTCACTTGAGGAAAGCCAATGCTCATTTATGGAACACGCGTTCCTTTAATGCAGGAAAGACATTATTCACTCTTGAGTGATCTAATTCACAGTTTTGATAGTTACAGAACGGATCTACCTAAGCATAACCATAATACTATTTATGTATCCGATTTATAAAGGTCAATAGATTTTCTGGACCTATAATAAATAGTTTATTAGGTACTATTCTGTAATAATGTGTTATAATAGCCCCTACATTTCCCAATTAGCGGGCGGTTTATAGGCAATTATAGCTTTCTAGGATATCCTTTCATAAATGTCTTTTTGCAGGAATGCCTGCTTTACAGTCTCGACTGGAATAAGTTAGTTGCATAAGTTTTATTCCTGCTATACCCTAATTTTTATAAGATAAACATAAGGAAACTCAAATTTTACTGACCATAGACCTACGAGGTCTGTTCAAAACGTATTCTGAATTTTGAATTTTCGCGGGCTACGTATATTCGATTTTCGATTGTTTTGTGCCGTTATGTTGGTAGTCATGTCCCTCATTTATGTTGACACTCTGAATGTTCAGTTAATTTTTGACAGCTATTTTGCTTGGACATGCTTTGGCTTATCTTCGATTTTTGCCTAATCTAAAAAGTGGAACAAAGAATCTGTAACGCATTTAGTGTGGAAAACAAAATTAAATGCGCGGATTCATTCCGAATGTTGACTGTGGAATATGGTGAAGCTACCTTACACCAAAGCAGTGTTTATCGTTGGTACAAAAGGTTCTCAGAAGGTCAAGAATATGTGGATGCCGAAGAGCGTTCCGGACGCCCAAGCTCGTCAACAACAGACGAAACCATTGAAGAAGTGAAGAAAATAGTATTGGACAACCGTCGAATCACCATTAGAAGTTGCTGAGGACCGAAACATATCGATTGGTTCGAGCCATTCGATTTTGACAAATTATCTGGGCATGAGACGGGTCTCCCACAAAAGTCATACCAAAGTTGCTCAGTTTCGACCAAAAATACCATCGCACTAACGTTGCTAAGGATCCCTTGAACTTCGTCCGCGACGACCCAAATTTGCTCCTGGTGACGAATTATGGTTTTGTGGTTATGACGCTCAAACATCCCAATGAATGCTGCCACGCAACCCAAGACCAAAAAAAGCGCGCCAAGTTCGGTCGAATGTGACGGTTTTACAGGGGCGTGGCGCATCATGAGTTCTTGCCACAGGACAGAACGGTAAATAAGCAATATTACCTGCAAGTTATGCGCAATTTTCGCGCGAAGCAATCCGCCAGAAGCGCCCGAATTTGTGGAAGAACAAAAATTGGCCCTTGCACCATGATAAAGCCCCTGCTCAGATATCGTTGCTTGTGCGCAAATGTTTGGCCAAAACAACACAGTTGTGATGCCGCAGACCTGCCCCCCTGTGACTTTCTTCTATTCCCAAAACTAAAGAGGCTTATGAAAGGACGACGCTACACCAGGAGGAGATAAAGACAGTATCGATGAAGGAGCTGAATAAGATTACAAAAAAACAATTTTAATAGTGCTTCGAGGAATGGAAAAAACGTTGGTACAATTGTATAATATCTGGTTATCACAATGTTGTGAATAATCACACACACACACACACACACACACACACACACACACACACACACACACACACACACACACACACACACACACACACACACACACACACACACACACACACACACACACACACACACACCCAAATTCCGATAACAAAGAACCTTGTCTTCTCTTTCATATGCACACATTAACTTAGGTGTTGTAGCCTAATCGGGCTAAATTTGGATAACGCATCCTGTCATCCCGTTCCAATACACACACTAACCTATGTAGGTGTGCTAATGTAACATGAGTTGCATTTTGATAACGTAGGGTCATGTCAGCCCGTAGATACACCCTTGAGCAATTAAAAAAGTAAATAAATAAAATGAGCAGACTTTGGAAGGGTATATTTTTCACATCATGGCCGGTTTACAATAGTGTCACGGACGCGTCTCTTTAGCTTCGTTCTATGAGTCTCAGTTACTAAACGTACACTGATGACCGAGCAGTTATAGACAAGTGTGTAGGAGCTAGATCAACGAAGGTTCGAATCCCGAACATCATTTTGATTTTTGTACTGTAGAAATACGAATTTTGTATTACGGACATTATAATATAACTTATAATTTCTAAGGTTTACTTGATTATTTGGCCTTATGCTCAAACACAAAAACTAAACTAAATGAAATAAATATGTTATTCCTATATCAAAATCAAATAAAAATGGAAATTAACTTAGTAACGGGTGTGTAAACCCTCTGTTTTCTATTATAGCTCTCATTATATAGGACATGGATGAGATCAAACGCAAATTTTCACAAGAGGATAATTCTGTAACGGTAGTTTTTGTTTGAAATGAGTTTTGTTTTCTGATTTGAGTATTAGGGGGCCATATAAGGACAACATAAAAAATGATGAACGGTTGCTAGGGAAAAGAAAATCAATAATCTTGCTTGATGTGAAAAGATGAAAAGATTTACATTGTAATGTAAAATCAATAATCTTCAGAGATAGGTGTTCTGTAATCTTGTTAGTGATGAGTAGACGTGCAGGAGTAAGGAGTTTTATGTAATTAATGGAATCTTTATATTAAAGAAGTAAAAATTTATCGATATGATGGAGGTAACCTGCAATGATTGACTAGGAAAGAAAGTTCAAGTAAAATGTAATACTGATAATACAATTAAATTATTGGTTACAACATTGGACTGCTCCAAAATTGTATTTATTTCACTCTGAACGACACCTGAAAACGAGAGATCTCATGACTCTTATTTAAAATAAGCTGATACAATTGGTGACCAGAAGAAACTGATAGCCGCAAAAAAACTCATATAAGAAGAGAAAGAATTGTGCTTCCAACATAGAAATCTTGCTTCATATGGTGACCGAACGTGTGGCCGAATAAAGAGTGTAGCTGGATAAAAATTCATGATTCAATTTTCATTATATGCCAGCAACATTCATATCAGATGTGTAAGCCCGAGTGTCTACACAACCAATATTAAGGCAATTTTCTAATACCACTACCTTTATTTTGAAAACTACAAGAATAAATTATTTGGTTTTTATAACGAATGTGTTTAAAATATTATTAATCCTTTGCAAGAAGAAAGCAAGGCATTGCTATTAAAGTAACAATAATAAACCTGCACATCAAGGATTCAAACACATGTTGGTCTACTTAGGCAACACACACGTATTACCTCTCGGCTACCATGCATAAGACAAGCCGCAAGGCAACTTTCATCTAACGCATAGCTTTGAAATAAAGCCATAGTGGTATCAAAGCGTAAGTATATTGTGAACGCAGCGTCATTAAATGCTTCTGAATCGAACTTTGCTTCTGGCAGCTGCTCATTTGTTTCTTGTCTAAGGCTGTAGGCTATATACACACTAACCTAGGTGTAGTTTAACACGAAATTGAAACTGAGTGATTATTTATGAACGCTCTTTAACTGCTGTGGTTCACAACGTTCCATTTAAATTGGTCGTGAAGTACTACTTAATTTAGCTCAGATGTCTCTTTATCAGACTTGATAGGTTCTTATGTAACTCAAACCTACGACATGGACGACCGGTTTTACTTTCCTTCCGAAGAAAGCTGGCATCTCATACTTTCGCCATTCAGCTTTTGCACAAACAATTCTTACAAACGCTTATTGCTTTACGTACTTCATGTTAATAGAAATAAGAGTTATGTGAGTGCTAAGGACTATGGAAGTGTAGTAGACTTTAAACGTAGTCTAATCTTTTAAGAGCTGGTCATTATATGATGTGTCTGCAATTGGAATTGCATATCCTTTGCATGTTCTAGACAAAAAAGAATGATTTACTATTTGAGAAAAATATTGTAAAAATCAAAGAAATAAGAAATAATATCTCCAAAGAGATTCACTAAAGAGAAAATAAAGGAGAAACGCATTTGACTGCGTTAACGAGCTTTTCATTGCTTGTATATTAAAATTCTGTCTATATCTTAAGGGTTACTAGTTATGCAAAGGTCACCCAAAATGTAGAGGACTTAAGAGAATATTCTCATAAAATTCAAGATATACATTTCTCTTGTTATGAAAATATCTCAAACTACTGTATTTTAATCAAAATCGCTAGAGCCATTTTTGGGAAAATCAAAATTGTCAAAGAATATTCCAAGTAAAGGTTTATCTCAGGTAAGGGAATTTCCTTGTAAAGCTTCATGATGGTGAAGATGGTGAACTAAATACAATACAATACTTTATTCGTCACATTACACTTACATAGTTGTGCAGGTGCTCGTAAATTGGTGACTCGTCAAAATTTTAAACCTAAACTTTAAGATCAGAAATAAGTCTACAATATTTACAATACAATATATTACAAAATAGAATAAAGCAAGAGAATATTAATTATGTACAATATCTAGAGTATATAGTTTTCCTAAAGTTGAACAGACACTAAGATAAAATTGAGATTACAGTGCATCATCCATGTATTCCTGAATTGAATAGTATGCTTTGTTGGTGAATAAACTTTTGACTGTTTTCTTAAAAAAGATTTTGGTTTTGGGTTTCCCTAAATATTTGTGGCAATTTATTATATATTTTAATCCCAATATATTGTGGACTTTTCTCGAGCAGTGCTAACCTATGAGTAGGGTATTTTATATATCTTTTTCCTCTAGTATTATGACCATGATGATGTTGATTTTTTAGAAAATTGTTATAATTACTGTGTGCATATAGAACTAGATTATACATATAGAGGCAAGGTTGCGCCAAAATTCTTAATGTTTTAAAAGGTGGTCTGCAGGATGCTCTATAACTCGAAGGGGTCATTATGCGTATGATTTTCTTTTGAATTCCGAAAAGTCTGTCAGAGCCTGTTGCGTTTCCCCATAAAGTTATTTCAATTTAAATGCAAGCCATCTTTACCTATACAAGTGTCATCCAGTTGATTATCTACATTTACAAACACAGCTTTTAACCTACTACAAGCCATCTTATGTTGTCGTTTACACATGTTATGTACCATTTGGGAATATCACGTCTTTTTACAATGCTATTAACTGCTATATTTGCTTTCGGAAACTTTGTTTTGGTCATTCTTATTAAACTGTATATCTCTCCCATCACTTCTTCTGGGCATGATTATAACTTAAGGTTATTTGTGCCCACATGCAATACAACCACTTTTAGCATTTTGTGAGAGACTATCATCAAAACTTTGCTCACTCACTTTCTGACACAGCTGTTGAGCATTTATGCCCCTATACACCCCTATACACCATTCACTTTCACATGCTTTGTTATAGAGTCACCCATCACTTTAACCTTTTGTTCTTTTCCTTTCGCTTCGGAAAATAATTTTTGGAACCTATCGTCCCAAAATATAAGAACTATTAAATACCAGGCATACGGACACAGAGAGACCTTTCTATAAAAAGTCAGTTTTCTTTCGATTCAGAGATTCCAAAACATCTCTTTCCGTACTTACTACGCAAGTAGAGAAAGTAATAGGTTGTGCCAATACACACCATAATTTCTTAATTTATGTGAGACGATTATTTTAGGGAGCAGAACGTGATGGGTTGAGGCAACTTGACTTTTTGAGGGGACACTTTAACTTTGCATTCAATTAACAAGTCTACACTTAGCCATTACAAAACATTGTACACCTTCCGCTGTTATTTTAGCTACTTAATTTTCGCAAGTTAATTCATATTTCGTGGAAAGGAATATTTAATGCGCTTAAAAACTGCTCCCTCACGTACCAAATTCTTTACTGTCTTTGAAACAAACATGATGTTGCTTCCCGTGTAAAAGAAATGAGAGTGAATAGATATGATTTTAGCAATATTTCAATATCAAAGACCTAGTTCTGTTCGTCACCTTTTCTGTTTCTTCCCCCTGTCGATTGTATTTACATTTTCCCTTTTTCCAGACACAAAATTAGATATTCCAGCAACGATGCTGATACTGGCGATGGTTCTAAATATTGATGATTCCTTTATGTAGTACTACGGTGTGACTTTCATCTTTTGTATTTTTGTAGTTGTTTTTTTATTCTGCTTTAGTCGCTGAAAATAGAGTAGGTACTCATTAAATCAATGGCTCCTCGTTGTGAGGCAATACTGGATTACGAAATCAAATGACCTTTATTCGAAGCGCATTCTAGAGAGAATTTGGTGCTCGCAGTGTACTTCAAATACACACAATACTGAAACTGATAAATAAATTGGAAACAACGTTTCTCCATTGAGTGGAAAAGTCAAAGATTTTTCATCTAGCCTGTCCACGGTTGTTGTGCACATAAAGAGTGCGACTGGAGACGTCACCACGAAAGTCATTAAGACAATTGTATGTATCAAAGGGCTTAGTGCAAGCTTAAACCCATAGCCAATATGAAATAAAAATAAACATCTGAGCACCTTGTTATAGGGAATCGAAACTACTAAATATCCTGCTCAATGTGGCGTTAAAAACTGCTCACTCGTGTTTGCAGCCGAATAACTACAGGAAGAAATGTTTTAGTTCTATCTACATAAATCACTCTATGGAACAGTTATTGAGTTGTGCAATCAGTGTCACAAAATTGTAAATTACGTTTCATATCCCTCGATATTTGAGAATCTATTACTGCGAAGCTGTAGGTAATTTAACGCAAGTCAGTAAAAAGCCAATGCAGAACATAATTCTATTTTTAAATGTAGCAGAGCTAAGATCCCTTACAGACGTGTGAAAATTATTTGACTCATTCATGTTTTTTTTTACTTTGCTTCGGTCTAACATTCAAAATAATAGTTATTTACCGCCGTAACCTATTTCAATTTGTCGTAATTCTTTTCCTTGATATAATATGAAGCATATTCAATGAAATTTCTCTCTTAATATTAGCTGGGTGATTTTTCTTTTACTTATAGTAATATGGTGATGGCTCGAATTAAGAGCAGCCATTTTATTCATGTCTGTTTATCCAACTGTTTGGTGACATTGCTCTCATTTGGTGAATGTAGTAACTGAAGATTGTTAATATTTACCTTTATTGTGTTTTATAGCTAATATATCCTCAATATTTATTATTAATTGATCTCAAGCCAGATAACATCGTGTATCTTATCCTTAGCATTCACATTGATTCAAAAGTGAGGTTATGGGTAAAACTGCTGACTTATCCCCAAGGAAAGTAGCTGTAACTGAGAGTCTTTTGAAGGAAACTCTTTATTCGCAACGTGAAATAGCTAAGAACTTGTTTATTTCACAAAAATATGATAGTCGCATTAATCAAGCTTTAACATTCGGTGAGACGACCTCACAAAGGGATGGAAAATACGGGAGGAAAAGAAAGCTATCACCAAGGATGCAAAGAAAACTTGTGCATGTGGCAAAACAAAATAGAAGAGCAACCAGCATTGACCTCAGTAATCAACTAAAGCAGTACGGTACAGAAATATCAGCTTCAGTAGTTCGGAGAAGATTATGTTAAGCAGGTTTATCAGCACGCAGGCCTCGTAAAAAGGCTAAACTGACACCTGCAATGGCAAAAAGAAACGTTTAGAATGGGCCAAAGAGATGCAGAAACATCCAGTGGAATTTTGGAGAAAGGTAAATAGCATTAAAATTGTATATAGCATAAAATTAAAATATGTACATGTAAATTTTATGGAAATGAAATAAACAGCCTAAACGTTGTTTCTCTCATTGCTGGTTTTGTTATGCTATCTTTGAGCAATTTTAAAACTGTTTAATATTAATAGAGGTTTTTATTGTGTCAGGTAATTTTCTCAGATGAATCCATGTTTGAAGTATGTGAAGAGAGCAGCTAATATGTGAGAAGGACAGATAAAGAAGTATTTTCCCCTCAGTGTGTCGATCAAAGAGTAAAGCACCCAACATCAAAAGTGGTCTGGAGCTGTATGTCTGTCCATGGACCTGGAAGATTATACATAGTTGTGGGATCTAGGGAGTAGAAATAGTATAAAAGTGTATTAGAAACAAGAATATTTCCGCAAAGTAAAGAATGGTTTCCAAATGGTGATTTTGTGTCCATGCAAGACAGTGCTCCCTGCCATAGAGCAAAATCTGTAACCCAGTTCCTCAAATAAAACGATGTAAAAGTACTACCATGGCCGGAGAGTAGCCGTGATTTAAATCCAATGGAGAATTTGTGGGGTATTGTTAAACAGAGACTGAAAAATTGAAAATAACAACAAAAGTTCAGCTTATTGAGGGACTGATAAGTATTTGGCACAGAGATGAAGAAATAAAGGAAAAGTGCTCCACGCCTGTAGAGAGCATCACTAAACGCGTCAAAATGGTAATAACGGCTAAAGGAATGCATACAAAATACCAAGAGTTGAAAAAAATATTTTGTAATGTTATTTCTGTTAAATAAATAGAAAATAAACAGTATATGTTAAAATTTTCACCATTGAGTGTAATAATTTACACACGTCTGTAGCTTTCTCTTACCTTCTGTAGCTACCGGAATAAATATAAAAATACTATAGTAGTGTAAACACCGTTGGAAGATAACATGTTAGGTTCGCAATCGGGAGACTCCGGGTTCATTTCCCGCAAACAGCCCACTCTAGCTTTGGGTTTTCCCTGATTATTAGACGAATTTAAGGTTGTTTTCTTCTCTACAACAATTTCCTTTCACTCATTTTCCTTTCAATTTTTCTTCATAACTCTGAGGCGCATGGCGTTGCAGAACAAATAGCGTGGATGTTAGCAACATTTGTAGCTATCTTGCTTAGTTCCTTGTTCCTGGAGGATTGCAGCACCAAACACTCTCTAAGGTCTAAGTGTGTAGGGTGTGCCACATCATAGTATAACATATAATATGAACATAAAGATAAAAAGTACAATGTTATTATAACATTGGGCATCTATATATAAAATACGAACCACTATGATCAAAGATACCGAAATAACATTCATGGTATGAAACAAAATAGTACTCATTTTCGTGCAGTGCTCTTGCGCACGCCTGAGAAAAAAAAAAATATATTGAAAACCGAGAAAAAAGATTACCATTTTAATGTGGATTTGATCCTATCAGATCTTCCCGTTTACCTTTCCGTTTGCGTGTTTTTACATCGCCATGATGTATAGTTAGTTGTGTAGAGAACGTTGTCCTCTGTGACTGGAAGTGACAATATGTCTCGTATCGGAGGAAAAAGTGTTTATAGTGGAGTATTATTTTCGCTCTTACGGAAACAGTTATCAAGGCTGGCCGAGTTTAAAGTTAGCTGCGGAATAATATCGTGAACACTTCAATAAGCCAGCACCTAGCAACACAGTTTATATTGTGTCAACGGAAGGGAAGGTCTGGTAGGCCGCCACATCAGCAACCTCAACAGCCAACAGCACTTCAATCTATCGGCCAGGAGCAGCTCTGGGAGGAAGTCCGGGGCCTAGGTCACACTACTAGTGCACACTACTCCCTGACATATTACCCACAATCTAGTTACACCTCCGCTCCTAAAACGCAAGGGCGTGAGCAGGACCTTGGTCATGCTTACGTCCTGCCGCATTCCTCACCAGGACCAGGTCTCGGCCTGGCCAATACATCCCTTCCTTGAATCCGCAGGTGCTACAGCGGTACTACCACAGCACCACTCCTAAATACTCACCCGTGGAGGTTTTTTTTAGTGGGTAGGGCTGGCGGTTCGATTCCCCAGAGGAGTCGCACACTCCAATCCCAGGGTAGGTGCGTAACATGCATTTTTCCTCCACTCGAAAAAAAAGAAATGAAAAAAATGGCCATTAACTTTATCCACAAAAAAAAATTATGGACGTGTCCTCAATCAGGTGTTGCAGTCTCCAAAGCGAAGTCTTCGGTGAATATCCCTGAAATTAAACATCAGCAATAGGTCACTTTGCCCTGAGCCGTGGCGTAGTGGGCTAAGGCAGCATGGTCCCTGGCCACGGAAAGCGGCCCGGGTTCGATCCCACCCATGTGGTGGGGATTTTAGGTCCCGGGTGTAGGACCGGTGCCCACTCAGCATCGTGAGGAAAGTGAGGAGTTTACGCTAGGTAAGCGGCCCTGGTCACGGAAACCAACATTCCGACTGGGGGATGCCTGGATGCTGACTTCATCTCCTCCCCGTATCGGTTGGATGATCGTCCACCTCTACCGTGCGTAAGTGAGCGTGAGGCCGGCAGTCGGGTTGGTAGGCCTTGGCCCTTTAAGGGCTGTCGCGCCATGGGTTATTATTAATAGGTCACTTAGACGATTGTTTAAAGACATAGGTCTTCGTTGGGCAACGAATGGCGGAGCACAATAGGCATGTCAGGGTAGAATATTGATCACGAGTTTTGGTCATGGTGTACGAGGATCCAGATTTCTTGTTCAACCGACGAAAGTCACATTCACTTGGACGTGTCTGCCTCACGTCCAAGAGGTCCCAAGTTCGAATCTATAGCTACCTCTATAAGGTTGTTTCCGGGGTTTTCGAATATCGGGTAACTCTAACCCTGGGCTCATTTGAGCATCATTTCATCCATTCCATTCATCGTCCGATATGACTTAACGTTGGAGGACGTAAATTAGAAAAAGAAATCGCCAAACAACTCGCTTTCTTGGTTTCGAGAGGCTAGACACTATAGTCCAGAAACCACTACATATTGAGCGTGTCACGATATGGTGTGCAATGTCAGGAAACGGTGTGCTAGGTCCGTATTTCTAGAGAATGATGATGGTGCACCTCTTACTGTTAAGCAGGAACGCTATAGGAACATGGTGATCGGGCCATTTATTCAGGATCTAAGAAGGTTTTATCGTGCCAAGAGCATGCAGATAAATAGACAGTGGCTCCAACAGGACGGGACGACCTGCCACATTGCTCGACAGTCTATGGCTATGCAGTAGGAAACCTTTCCAGGACGAGTAATTTTCCGCGAGGCTTAGTTCTCCTACCGATCTCATACCATCTGATGCTTACGTGTGGTAAATTTTAGGATAAAGTTTTCAGTTGTCCAGATCCACCCAAACCTGCGTCTGCCTTACGTCAGAAGATCGTCTTGTTCTTCGGTATTCTGCAGCAACCTGCGTTCCAGAATATGTTGGAAAGATCGTTATGAACACTGCCTACAGCGCAATTGAGCACATTTTGAACATTTACACTATGATATCGATACTTAAGGTAAAGACAATAAGAGTAACATAATTTCCAGTTCTGTAGATTTTGGCGCATACCATATATGTTACCAAAAATTAATTTGGATTATTTTTCTCACTTTCTAAGGTAAGCATTAATTAGTTGCCCTTTAAAGCAAGAGGAATATGCATTTATCGCAGTGTGGCGATGTTGGAAAATGCCAGGAACATGCAAGTATCGACATGTATTTTGTTGCAAATAATACGAGACTGCGTTATTGAAGTCTGGAATGTAGACTTTCGATGACCCTCACTACCGCGACATGCGTCTAATGAGGATGTATGAAAGGATCCTCGAAAACATCGACGTTCTACACTTCGACGCCATGGTTTCAATGACAGCTTCCTAACAAAGACATACGTAAAATAAAACCAAAGTTAAAATTTTTTACATGGATGGCAGAGATTGTCAGCTTAAAACGAAGGAATGGTTAATTAAATAAAAAATACAACACCGTTAAAACTGTTAAAGTGTATAATTATGCTTAATGTTTCTTAAATATGCTCTGCGGAATTGGGAGAAATTTCACTGGAAAGGCGAAAAGGAAGTTAATTTAAGTAGGTCTTATCTCCTGAAAACATTATTTCACATACTTTTTCTTTCTTTACTACGCAATTTCCTATAATAAGTCGAAGAAGTATCCTATTCCACTCAAAATTTTGATATCACTAGAAGTACATATTTTGAGGCTCCCTTAACCCAAAAAAAAGCTTTTTAGAACTTATATGATCTGTATACTTGCATCATTTTATGTACTGTTGTACAAAATAATCTTACAAACGCCTATTCCTGTATCTACTTCAGGTAAATCGAGATCAGTATTTTTAGAAATTATCTTATAGCTAACATTTTAGCAAGTGCGAGGAAAATATGAGAATACAGTAAGCCCTAAGCGATACTACAGTCTTTTAAAGCTGATCAATATGTGGTGGCTTTGAAGATCCATTCTCTTAGAATGCCCAAGGGATAAAAATAAAAGAAGAAGAACGACTTCCTATTAGAGGAAAATACATTGAAAAATCGGGCAAATATCAGTAAATACCTCGATTCACACCACCGCAAAAAAGAAGGTATTTAGTATAATATACGTATGTTAATGTGAGATTTTGTTCTCTCTCTCTCTCTCTCTCTCTCTCTCTCTCTCTCTCTCTCTCTCTCTCTCTCTCTCTCTCTTACAGTGTACCAGTTGCGCACCGGTCATTCAGAAAGTACAGGACTTCAGAGGACATTCGCAGAAAACTCAAGATATTTATTTGGTTTGGCATGAAAATATCTTAAAACATGTCCTATTTTAATAAAATCCTTGGAGCTATTTTTGATAAAATCAAAGTTATCGAGAAATGTTCCATTCAAAGGATAGTCTTGGGTGAGGTGAATTTTTTTGAGAATGTGCGTGTCGTATCCCTTGAAGGTTCTGAATTTAAATTCCAGTTTAATAACACACACAGAGGGGGGGGGGCTATAGGGAGAGAAACATGCACAGAGCGTTTTCTAAAAATGCTGTTATTTTTGTGAAAGTTCGGGTGAAATACAATACTTTCCTCTACATACTACTGTCCACCCATCACACGAAGGCAAGTATAACTTAATAACTTTTGCCGTCAGCATAATGCTTATGCTCGCCGTCCGGATATGATATGGATGCAAGGTTCATGTAAAATACACAGTGTTTTCACATAACTCACCCATGCCTAATACCTATCACTGCAGTTACTGAAACAAACATTAGATCTGGCAGCGAGGATGACTCATATGTTCTCTCATACACTCATTTCATAGTATTTGAATACTTAGGAGTAAGGTTGAATAACAATGGAAAGTGGAGAGCACACAGGAGAAAAATTGAAGCAAAAGGAAGGGCGGCAATGAATGGGATAAGAATATGCAAATATAAACTAGAAATGACAACCAAATTGTTAGAAAGAATGTACGAAGCACTAGTTGAATCCAAAATGTTGTATGCAGTGGAGATCTGGGGGGGGGGGGGGCACAGAGGTAAACAAAACGGTGTACCAAAACTACAGAAGGTTTTGTAAAGAGCTACTAGGCTTACCAAGGTCAGCACCTAGGGAAGTAGAAATGGAATAATGGAAAGAATAATAAAATTGTGAAATAGGTGTTTGGTTAAAGAGGAAGGGGAAATTATGAAATTATGCATGAGACAGCAAAAAAGATTTGAGATCTCAAATAGTTGGTGGGCAGAGATAGGAGGAATTATGAAAAAAATAGGAATGGGAGATATATGGAGATTAGAGGAAAGGAATACAAGCGAAGTGGTTAAATTAGTAAAATACAGAATAGAAGATATAGAAAGGCAGGAAATATGGGGAAGTCTAGAAAATGTGAAATCAGTACAATTTTACAAGCAAATAAAAAGAAACTGGGGACGAGAAGCATATGTAGATTACTGCAATAGGCAAGAGAGAGAAGGGTTAGCATGGATGAGAACAGGAATAATATTTCTAAGAGGGATAAGAGGTATGGAAAAGGGAATTTGTGAATTCTGGGGGAAAAGAAAGCATAGAGCACTATGTAACAGAATGCGAGGACGCTGCAATATGGAGAAAAAAGGTTTGGGAAGAAAAATGGGAGAAAGTAGAGAAGAGGATAGTAGCTATAAAAATGTTAACGGGCAGGGAGGAAAATAAGGTAAGAAGTATTGGTGAGTTCTTGCAGTAAGTAAAAGAAAAATGGGCCAGAAATGTAAAGAATATAAGAAAGGAAGAGGAGGGGTAGAAAGGGACTAATTAAGTAATCAAGGAGATATGGAGGTTAAGAGCTACCTTGCAGAGCAAAAGACCAGAGTGTCATGCAAGCCAAGGTAGCAACAAGGTAACGACAAATAAATGTACCCAAAAGTTGTAAATTGTAAAATTTTGGAATATGCACAATAAATATATCATATCATATTATTTCGTAGTAAACAGATCCACTATCAGAACAGATACACAGTTCGAGCCCCTCTCTCTCTTCCTGCCCTGCTTGCCTTCTTGTGGTGGTAGACAATACAGGTAGTAGATAAATTAAAAAAAGAATAAATACTTCCCCTTGTGCATATTCCAAAATATTACTGTTTACAACTTTAGGCTACATTTATTTGTCTTTACCTTGTTGCTACCTTGGCATACATGAAACCCTGGTCTTCTGCTCTGTTTAGCCCCATTCTTTCGCCCCCCCCCCATCTTCCTTTCTTATATTCTTTACATTTCTTGCCCATTTTTCTTTTACTTTCTGTAAGAACTCACTAACACTTCTTACCTTGTTTTCCTCCTTTCCCATTGACATTTTATAGTTACTATCCTCTTCTCTAATTTCTCCCATTTTTCCTCCCAAACCTTTTTTCTCCATATTGCAACCTCCTCGCATTCTGTTACATAGTGTTCTATGCTTTCTTTCCCCCCACACAATTCACAAATTCCGTTTTCCCTACCACTTATCCCTCTTAGAAATATTGTTCCTAATCCCATCCAAGCTAACCCTTCTCTCTCTTGCCTATTGCAGTAATCTACATATGCTTCTCGACTCCAGTTTCTTTTTATTTGTTTGTAAAATTATAATGATTTCATATCTTCTAGACTTCGCCATATTTCCTGCCTTTCTATACTTTCTATTCTGTATTTTACCAATTTACCCACTTCGCTTGTATTCCTTTCCTCTAATCGCCATATATCTCCCATTCCTATTTTTTCCATAATTACTCCTATGTCTGCCCACCAACCATTTAAATTTTCTAATCTTTTTTGCTGTCTCATGCATAATTTCATGATTTCCCCTTCTTCTTGGCCAAACACCTATACCAATATGTTATTATTCTTTCCATTATTATTCTATTTCTTCTTGTCTTTCCTAATTCTACTAAAGCTACTTCCCTAGGTGCTGATCTTGGTAAACCTAGTAGCTCTTTACAAAACCTTCTGTAGTTTTGGTCCAGCGTTCTGTTTACCTCTGCGGCCCCCGCCCCTCCCCCAGATTTCCACTGCATACAGCATTTTGGTATCCACTAGTGCTTCATAAATTCTTTCTAACCATTTTGTTGTCATTTCTAGCTTATATTTGCATATTCTTATCCCATTCATTGCCGCCCTTCCTTTTGCTTCAATTTTTCTCCTGTGTGCTTCCCATTTTTCATTGTTATTCAACCTCACTTCTAAGTATTAAAATTCATCGACTACTTCTACCCCTTTGCCATTTAGTACCCACTTTTCATCTCTTTTTAGTTTAACTCCCTTCTTGAAATGTGTAGTATTTAATGTGTAGTGTTTAACGCCCACTTTTACTACATACGGCACCGCAGGTGATGACACTGGGGATACATGAGATGAAGATGGAGAACCAGTGGAATGAGATGGCGGGGGAAACCGGATATTCCGGAGAAAACCCGCCCCAGCGCCTTGTTTTCCACCAACAATCTCACTTTGCGGTCACCTGGGATCGAACCCGGGCCACCTTGGTGAGAGTCAAGCGGTCTAACCACTGAGCCTGAGAGCCAAGCGGTCTAACCACTGAGCCACGGCGCGGCCTCCCTTCTTGAAGACCATAACTTTCGACTGATTTATGTTTATTTTTATTCCTCACTCTTCAAAAAATTTCTGGATTTCATTATTGCCTTCTGCAATCCTACTACCATTTTAGAGCCTATCATTAAGTCATCCGCATATATAGCAATCCAGGAATTTCTTTGTTTGCTACTACCGAACAGTACTGATTTCCTTCTTTAGCCTTGCCTATTATCTCATCTACAGCTAAGTCAAATAAAATTGGACTCACTTTGCATCCTTGTCTTTGGCCTATTTTCTGTTCTGTCATCTCCGTAATTACATTTTTTCCCACTTTATGCAAATTTTCACCCCTTCATAGATTTTCTCTACTTCCTTTGTATATATTCCACTTACCCTTTTCATCCTCAGTTTCCAAACTAAAGCTTTACTGTTTATCGTATAAAAAGCTTTCTTAAAATCCACAAAGAACCTGTATACCCTTCCTCTGTTCCTCCTGAGGTATTTGTCTATTATGTTCTTTATTATGCACAGCTTACCTATTGTTCGTTTTCCTTTCCTGAAACCTGCTTGAAATTCAGACACCTTCCTTTGTTGTGTCACCCATATTCTTAGCCTTTCTGCTAATATTCCTGTGTATAGTTTTCCTAATATAGATAACAGACTTATTCCCTTGTAGTTTTATTGTTTATTTGAACCTCCCTTCCTCTTATAAATAGGCACGATCATTCTTATTTTCCAGAATTCTGGTATGTCATCACTTTCTTTTGTCTTGTTTAGCACCTTTGTCATTACTTCTAAGCCCAATTTTGTTTCCCCATACACTTTCCAAAATTCCCCTGGTATACCATCGGGTCCTAGTGCCTTCTCTCTTTTTTTTTTATAGATTTTAATTGTTGGTACACCTCTTGCACTGCGAAATGCCTATCTAGATCTCCATTTGTTATTTCTATTGTTCCCAAATCTCTTATTTCTAATTTTAACTTTCTCCCCTCCCCTATCAGCTCCCTGAAATATATCTGCCATTCATTTGCTTTAATCCTGTTTTTTTGCCTCCTCTTTCCTGACTACACCTCTTATTGCTTTCCATATTTTTTCCGTCAATAGTAATAGTAGTAGTAGTAGTAGTAATAATAATAATAATAATAATAATAATAATAATAATAATAATAATAATAATAATAACAATAATAACAATAACAATAATAACAATAACAACAATAACAACAATAACAATAATAATAATAATAATAATAATAATAATAATAATAATAATAATAATAATAATAATAATAATAATAATAATAATAATAATAATAATAATAATAATAATAATAATAATAATAATAATAATAATAATAATAATAATAATAATAATAATAATAATAATAATAATAATAATAATAATAATAATAATAATAATAATAATAATAATAATAATAATAATAATAATAATAATAATAATAATAATAATAATAATAATAATAATAATAATAATAATAATAATAATAATAATAATAATAATAATAATAATAATAATAATAATAATAATAATAATAATAATAATAATAATAATAATAATAATAATAATAATAATAATAATAATAATAATAATAATAATAATAATAATAATAATAATAATAATAATAATAATAATAATAATAATAATAATAATAATAATAATAATAATAATAATAATAATAATAATAATAATAATAATAATAATAATAATAATAATAATAATAATAATAATAATAATAATAATAATAATAATAATAATAATAATAATAATAATAATAATAATAATAATAATAATAATAATAATAATAATAATAATAATAATAATAATAATAATAATAATAATAATAATAATAATAATAATAATAATAATAATAATAATAATAATAATAATAATAATAATAATAATAATAATAATAATAATAATAATAATAATAATAATAATAATAATAATAATAATAATAATAATAATAATAATAATAATAATAATAATCAACATTAGTTTAATAATAGTATTAGCAATTGCTAGGGTCATATCAGGGTGTTAAAAATATCATGGGCAGGCATCAAACATGCAACACTAGATACAAACCTCAAACAACTAGACCAAGTAGGTCGAGGTTCGACTGTGCTGCAGATGATAACGAAGGCAATCTTATCCCTTGTCCACTCCCTTAGTAGGACCTCAGGACCTGCGACGTTTTCTTTTTGTGTTTCGCAATTATGAGGTTTAAATACCAGCGTTATCCACGTTCTTCTGTCATCTTCATAGCCGGTTAACATGGGTCATAAGGGTGGACATGCTTCATTGGGTATGCGAGGAATTTGGTGGTTTTGTCTTCTGCTGTGTGATCACACGTATACACACTGAGGGCGTCTGAATTAAACACAGCACAACCATCTAGGATTCTTGTTATTTAATTATTATACTTATATAGAAAAGAATTTATTTTTCCCTTATAAAATACCACAAGTATTTTGGAAATATCCCGTTTGAATAACATTTTCCCCACATTTCAAATTTGTTTAAATCGCCAAAATTAGAAGGGGTTTGTGAACAGAAAAAAAATTATTGTGTATACCTTTTGTTTCAAAGAAACTACTGTAACTTATTTTTACTTTCTTTATTTAATAGTTAGTAAGTGAAGGAAATATTGTGCTACACCTACAAGTTCGATAGCGTGAGTTTTCTAGGAATATAATTTTAAAACTCCCTGTATCTCAGAAAAAAGAAGAACAGAAAGTATAGAAAAAAGGTCTGTTTCCATGTCTGTAAAACAGTACAAGTAAAAAAAGAAAAGTTGCCCAGTTAGTAAATTTCGGTAACTTCGCAAGAATATTTCGCACTCACTAGGCATTTATTCTGAAAATATTTTGAAAATCTTTAATTTTCTCACAAATAGCTACATAATTTTGATTAAAGATCCAAATGTTTTATATATGTGAGTGACAACATAAATATCTTGAAGTTTATGCTAATACCTTGAAGTCCACTTCTTTCTTTATGAATTTTATATAATTGTTAAACCGTGAGACACAGAAAAATTGTACTACGCACAAATAATAGTTATTGTTAAAAACGCAGAGCCACATAGAATTTCAAAGCATAACATATCCACCTACCTTTTGAAACATCTGTTTACTCTACTGTATATTTCATATTATACCTATATACATAAATCGAAATGAGTAAATGTAATACGTGAGTGAATGGAAGTTTATCTCTATTAATATTCAGTAAACAGAATAATATTGAACTGAATTATTTACTGTGCATATTCCGAAATTTTACAATTTACAACTTTAGGCTACGTTTATTTGTTTTTAACTTGTTGCTATCTTGGCTTGCATGACACCCTGGTCTTTTGTTTCGCCAGGTAGCTCTTAATCTCCAAGCCTCCTTGTTACTTAATTAGCCCCATTCTTTCGCGCCCCCGCCATCTTCCTTTCTTATATTCTTTACACTTCTTGCCCATTTTTCTTTTACTTTCTACAAGAACTCACCATTACTTCTTACCTTCTTTTCCTCCTTTCCCGTTAACATTTTTATAGCCACTATCCTCTTCTCTACTTTCTCCCATTTTTTCTACCAAACATTTTTTTCTGCACAATGCAACTTCCTCGCATTCTGTTACATAGTGTTCCATGCTTTCTTTTCCCCCACACAATTTACAAATTCCCTTTTCCCCACCTCTTATCCCTCTTGGATATGTTGTTCCTGTTCTCATCCAAGCTAACCCTTCTCTCTGCTGCCTATTGCAGTAATCTACATATACTTCTTGTATGACTTTTTGAAGTTCCATTTTTTTACTCTGTGAAAGTCCTCCTGCATTCCATTGGAGAATTTTGAGGGTGTTCTGTAATTGACATCCTGCAGATATCCCCACCCGGAGATCCGAACGGGGGACTATTTTACCTCCGGAAAATTTATCTGAAGGACTTGTCATGTTTTAAATAGCATAAATTTAACCAGTTTTTAAGTGCACACCAATTTTTTGCTTGTAATGGTGGTTACATCAACCACTCACTTTAACCTCCAGATTAAATTTTAGAGTGAGTGAGTGAGTGTGGTTTTTAAGGGCCCGTCGACATCATGGTCATTTGGGCCCGTAAAATTTTAGATTACTTACGGAACTTAATTATTTGGTCAAACACTTACACAGAATAGGAATTTATACAAGTTCAAATTTTCCTCTGTGCAACGAAGAAGAGGAAATTCCTGAAGAACATCTTTTAACCTGTGAAGCCCTACCTGCCGGACCCACTACACAGAAATATTGGAGAGCAAGTGAGCTAAAGGCTTCATTGCCAAAGTCTAGCATTTAAAAACAACAACAACAACATATACTTGTTGTCCCCAAATTATTTTCATTTTCTTGTAAAATTGTAATGATTTCATATTTTCTAGACTTCCCCAATGCTTCTATTCTGCATTTTGCCAATATACCGACATCGCTTGTATTCCTTTCCTCTAATTTCAATATATCTCCCATTTCTATTTTTTCCATTATATCTCCTATCTCTGCCTACCAACTATTTATTTGTAAGAATGCTTCGTGGAAAAGTAAGCAGAAAAGGTCATATGAGTCCAACAGATCATATTTCATACGAGGAATCTCTGTATATCTAAGAGGAAAGCACCAAATCAGATTTTCTGCACATGTTGTATTATGTATGCATTTATTTAACCGGAGTAGCATGCTTAGTTCACTGTTAGTGCTTTTGATTCTGTATTTAAAATATCTCTTTCATACCCATTTCTTTCACTGTCTAAAGCTTTCAGAGTGCCTTCACCGAGCGGGATGGCTCAGGCGATTTCTTCTGTGGCCTGCATTCGGGAGGTCCAGGTTCGATTCCGGTGGCCGACCTACCTTACCCATGGGTTTCTTCGTTTTGGGGGGGGGGTTGTCAGGCAAGTGCTGGGTAGGTCACATCTGGTAGTCTCTTTTAGGGTAGAAGTGTCGGCGAGTGTCTCGGCATATCATGGCAGGATTATATGCTCTTGGTAAAACTTCCTGCTCCGGTAGGAAGATTTCTGGTCTCCGAATCCGGTCTGGTGCAGCCGTTTCCGGACCACAGATGGGTGGGATGTCGGTTGTTCTGGCCTATCGGGGAGTTTCCAAATGGTAAAGTGTAGGAACAATCTCGTGGTTCCTTTGGACGGCCACCCTCTGTCTCCTCTCGCCTCATCCTTTCTCCCGAGGTGCCCACTTGGGGGCATGGGTACAATAGACCAAGTTTGGATCTCCGTGTCGAATCCCCTCCGTAGCGCTGCGGGGGAATGAAATGGCGGATTCGGCAGCCAAGACGGCTAACATGAAGCCCAGGGTTCGAGTACCATCTGTGACATCGGAAGATTTTAGGGCCGTATTGCGGAGAGGTGTGCAAACCTGCTGGCAGGAAGAGTGGTCCGCTCTCCGCAATAATAAACTTATATCTGTGAAACAGCTTCCGATTGCCTGGGTTACCTCCTGTCGGTCATCTCGTCACGAGGAGGTGAATTTGGCTCGGTTGCGTATTGGGCACTGGTTTTTTACTCATAGTTTTCTATTTAAAAAGGAGCCTTCTCCACTGTTTCCGTTTTGCAATGAAGCGTTATCTGTACGACACGTGCTGCTAGTATTTTGCTCTAGCACACTTTATGACTTCTCTGCAGCTGCCGGCCAGATTTGCAGAAATGCTAGCGGACGATAACACAGTAGTGGAGAAGGTATTTAGATTCTTTTCTAGGTTAGACTTTAGGATTTAATGAAGAGAATTTTTGGCAGTTTAGATCTATATTTCTTTTTGTGTAGTTTGTTATGTTCATGTATTTATTATAAGATTATTTACACTTTTATTCTGTTTTAGAAATATTTATATCTGGCTTTTGCCATGATTAATTCTTCAAAGGGCGCTGATAATCTCTGTAGTAGAGCGCCCTAATACACATCATCATCATCACACCCTCCGTAGCGCAGTCTAGTCCAGTCCAATGTGCATTCTATAATATAAAATCATAACTATCTATTAAAATTTTTTTGGGTTCTGTTTAGCTTCTCTTGCCAAAGCCGGATAATTATAGACCTAACTTAAAATGTAGAGAATAAATGGCACTAAAATTAAGATCACTTAAAATGTATTTTTCCTAACTTTGATACAAACTATTAGAATTGTACTTACTTATTCTAATGCTTGCCAAAAACAATGTACTGTACTAGCTATAACTAAAGTCTGCTAATTATACGTAACTCGAAATTTTGGTTCAGAGACTTTGCAAGAGGAGAAGCAGGTAATGACGGTAAGCTAGCAACATGATTTTGAATGTTCAAGAAAATTGCGTGTGATATTTAAACAATAGTTTCACGATGTTGGGTCAAAAGTGTTCATATGTACTGTCTGTAATTAATATACTTTTTAGGCAAACTATTACTCGATGCTCCATATATTGCTATGTTTACCCAGAACATGACTTTATAGGACGTTCTTAACATCCCCAGCTAATGTCCTTACTTATAAAAAGGCTGTAATATTCTGCCATATTTCACATTCACTATAGCGAGGAAAATGTTTATAGAAGAGCAGATAATCTCAAATTTCAACAAGCTGAATTCGTTCAACTTAATCTAATTATGGCTACTTTGAATTGGTTTAAAGAGAATTTTTGCTGGTTCAAAAAACGAAAACTCAGTGGATTAGTATATGTTATCGTTTAATATAGTTCATGATTTACAAATTTAATTATATTAAGGTGTTAAATACTCTTCGATTCATGATGGGAACTACATCTCCAATTCCTGAAAAAAAAAACACATAAAGTTATAGATTGAGTTCCAATACCGATTTTAACGATTTTTTCCCTTCTGTTTGCTATGTATGTTATTGCACTTATGAATCCATAATTATACTCCCAGATGCCAAGAGCTTACATCATTTTTCCGAATAAGTAATATAATTATTTTAAAATAAGACATGAAGCTTTCGTGGTGACGAATACGCTCACTTTCTTCTCGGGCAGCCAGTCAGGTGAAAAGATGATTAGATATCAACGTTTCGGGAGTGTACATCTCTTACGTCATCAAGATATTTATAAAACGTTATAACCACAAATGAAATACTGGATATAACACAACTATAAACAAAGACAAAACACTATCAAAATTGGAATTACTGAACAAAAGACTCTTTTCAGTAAATTAAATGCCAGGTCAGGAGATGGCGTGAGTATAGAAAATTGTGTCAAAGAAACGTAACTCTTGACTCGATTATCAAGCTGTATTGATCTTTGCTTCCTAATTCGACGGATTTCTAGTAACGCTTAATCGTGAAGCTGGATTTCAGTTCAGCTCCTCTTGGTAACCGACCTTAAAACTGGGGTTTAAACTGGGTACCTCCTACGTCAATGCAGAGCCTACATTGGTGGCGTTGGGCTTCACGTACGTGCTCCAATAAGTGTGGTTGGCCTGAAAGAATGGCAATCGCTTCATGTACTCGTGCAATGAGATACTTTTCTGACGTTACAGTTGTAGCGTACACCATAGTTTTCATATTACTCCCCGCCTGCGGTGCTGTATGTAGTAAAAGCGGGTGTTAAACACTACACATTTCATTTTCATACTACTCCACAGGAAATAGTCCAGTGGTGTCACATCGTGTCATCGTGCTTGCCATGAACTGGATCCCTCTGCCAATCCATAGATTGGGGTGCGATTCCACACTTTTCGCTCAAAGTGTGCTGGAACTCCATCGTGTTGCAGCCATATTACCAGCCGAATGTGTAGAAGGACGTCCTCCAATAGGTAAGGGAAAATATATCTAAGAAATGCGAGGTAGATCGGTCCTATTGCTCTGTTTGGGAGTAAGTTTGGATCACTGATATGGTTAGAAATTATTCCAGCCCAGAGGTTGATACTAAACGTGTGTTGGTGACTTTGAACGATCGGCACACGTGGATTTTCGTCCGCTCAAACATGTACTTAGGGCACCAGTTCTCTAACTTTGACGTTCTACGATATCCCAAAACGTGCGTTTTCGGACACGGTGTCCTTAAACAATGATCAGTGCTTTCTTTTTTGTTGTTGGAATTTACGTCCTCCAACGTTAAGTCATATCGGACGATGAATGAAATGGGTGAGATGATGCTCAAATGAGTCCGGGGTCCATGGAGCTTAGAGTTACCCGTCATTCGTCTATCAGGATAAGGGAAAACCCCGGAAAAATCCTTTTTCAGGTAACTCACCCTGACCGAGATACGAAATCGGGATATCTTGAACGTGAGGTAGACACGCTACCATCTACGCCACCGAGGCGGGCAACGATCAGTGTGCTGCCCTGCGCAACATACTAAGCGTTGTCAGTGTTTCTTTTTTTCTGTTTCAATCCTGCATAGTTTCGTAGAGTACTCAGTAGATAAGTATTGTTCCAGGAAGATCACCTACAAATGTCAAGCCTTAATGTAATATCGATATTCAACAACATGGTGCCACATTCGGCTGGTAAACAAATGCACGTAGAAATACCTATCTGATTTTCATGAGATTGCGAAACATATAACTCAGTGAAACGAAGTATAGAAAGTTTATGACTTTATGTATGGAGCAGTGGCGGCTCGCACCAAAAAGTAACAGCGTGCTACGAGAAAAGGTGCATGCAAATAACCTAGTTTCGAAAAATGAAGTCTTTTTAATCTTTTTCTGAGATTATTCTTCACGCAGAATTTGTCGATCACTCCGTCATTAAAATCCTGCATACCTGTGATAAGCTTTTTCTCTATAGATAGCATAGCCACAGAGGTGAGTCGATTCTGAGTCATGCAGTTCCTCAGAGGGGTTTTTATCCTCTTCAAACACGATAAATAGCGTTCTGGTTCTGCAGTAGATATGGGAATTATCACAATAACTCTTGAAACCTTGGTCATTTCACTAAACGTATTTTTAAGATTGTTCGTCAGTATTAACTTTAATAGCGGTAGGGCACATACTGTCTTCCTTAATTCCAAATGTTGATACAAAACGCTGGGTTTGGTTCGAAGTTTGCTTTTGTCAAGTTCAAAATCACTGACAGTGCTCAGTTCTGTTTCAGGAAACACTCGAGAAAATAATTCAAAGTTTTCGGCCTCCATTAGTTTTGCAGCATCCAGATGTTCCGTAGACTCGAAGCATCCTTGTAACTCTAATATTATTCGTTCACATACTTCTTTAACCTCTGTTGCTAAGTTCGTTTCCCTACGACGTATTTTTGATCTTGAGAATTACATGATTCAATCTGAGTTATATCGCCCGTTATAAAACACACGATGTTGATGGTTTTGACGAAACACTGATTCGCAGCTTTTGTTTTTACTGCATCGACCTGTCGTGCCTGAAGCTGATTATATAACATATCAATATGAGACACAACTTTCTAGAAAAAAGTGAGCCAGAGATTAAATTTTCCATCCTTCAAATTGTGACGCAAGCTGCTAGCTTCTTGCACTGACTTGTCCGATTAAGCTTTTTATAGCTCATCAAAACAGTCTATCAAGGATTCTCTATGCTCGTATATGCATAGTTGCGAGCCTCGAGGCGCTCTCCGAGCAACAGTTGCTTCCAACGCTGTCAAAAGTTGGGTAGATATTGAAAAGAATGCTGGAAAAGCCGATAGAGAATGGTTCACAAAATCATTCTGCTAGGATATTCCTTTGCAGTCTTTTATCAGATTTAACTATGTGTGTAACAGTGCACATATTGCGTGAGAGGGTAGTGTTTCTCTCACTTTGATCTGTACGCCCCCTGTGTTACCGCTCATTACAGATGCACCATCATTAGTCTGAGAAATTATTTTTAGGCGATCGTCCTGAAAAATGGTGCCAGCTTCTTTCAAAATACAACATGAAATACAATTGGTGGTCTGATCTGTAGCTTTAAAAACGCCCCAAAGCCGTTCATGTATAAAATCGTTTCTTTTATATCTATAAACCAAATCGTACTGAATTTCTTAACATCTGTCAGTAGTTTTATCTGCTATGATAGCAACGTAAGCCACCTCCTTCAATTATTTTTCAATTTCTTCATGGCACACTTCCAACATGCATCGAGTTTGGTGGTCTTAGATAACCCTTTTACCACATTATCCAGACTCCAATGAGATTTATAAGACCTAAACCCACGCCACGATTACCTGATATTTCGGTCTCATCGTGCCCAGGCAAAGCAAGCTCCACAGCATTTGATGCAATCTATTATCCTTGATATATTTTTTTCGACTTGCTCATTATGTTTTTGCTTTGCCTCCTGATATGCTCTACTTCGATGCGTTGCAATATTTACAGATCTCAGGCGACCGAATAATAGCAAAAATTTAATTTAAAAAAAGCTAACATCCTTCAACGTTAAGTCATATCGGACGATGAATGAAAAGGATGAAATGATGCTCAAATGAGCCTTGGGTCCATAGACTGTCCATAGAGTTTAGTTATATCCGACATTCATTTTTCAGAGTAAGGAGAAAGCTCCACATATCATATCCAGATAACTCACCTTGACAGAGATTCGAACTCGGGGCCTCTTGTACGTAAGGCAGACACGCTACAACATATGCTACAGAGGCGTACGTTCTTGCTGAAGTATTGCAGATGGTCTCCATCGCACCAACTGATTGGAATTATTTCCTTCACAATAAAACTTAGGGCAATGGAAAGGAGAATAATGACATGGGCCAACACACAAGCTACTTTAAATCAAACTTAAATAACTCAATAATTAATAAAACATATGTTAGAGTTTTACCTACGTCGCATCTCAACAAGTCGCGTTACGTTATGTACATAACCTGTAACCTCAGTTAGAACTCGTTTTTCTTTAGAAAGAAGACTGGATATACCTTATATCCCATTTTATAATTAGACTGACATTGCAACTAAGGTGTAGATTTGTTCGCATCCTTCATTGGTTGGAGAAGAATACATTGCTATCCCGCTTCTATTCAGTAGCGATCGATATCAAGCCAATCAGAGAGATCAGAATACTGTAAACATCGCATCGCAGGTACTGGCAGGCTGTGTTAGCCCGAAGATTGTTGCTGTGTGCCCACCCAGGATAGGGTTTAACCACAGATATGATTTTCTTTTTGGGATGGTTTAGGATGGCTGCTTTTGTTTGAGGATGGTGGATTGATTACGAGGTAGTTTAGTACTCCTCTAGGATAGAATGCTTTCCTTTAGCACGCTGGCGTTGAATGCGATGTCAGGATAATTATAAAATGGACTATAAACTGTAAGGGTATGGTAATCAAGTTATAGATCTACAGGTAACTGACTTGAGACCATTATAGCGATGCGCATCTAAAAAATTATACAATTTGATAGGCTACTTGGCTGGAAATGAATGAAATGTTAATATACATTTTAAATTAATATATAATTCTGGATAATTTACATAGATTAACTCTCAACATTTAGGATTTTATTGCAATTTGGGAATTTCCCTCATTGTAAATTCCACTATAATGGAATCCTACTGAAAATAGGTTCAAAATTTTGACCAAAATTTATCCCTTCTGTAAAACATACGAGCGCTGATCTCGACTGATTTTTCTATGCAAACATAATATAATCTTTATATACAAATATAACAATTTGTACATATTTGTTTGCTTCACTGTTAATAGCTTCATATTTTACTTATTTATAATATAAGCTTTTCACACTACTTACAACAAATATTTATTTTCATAAACTAATCTCTGTTTCGTATAACCTTGCCCCGCTGACATATATCACTCCGCGTGCAGCTATCTTCCCCCTCACCCTCATTGGCTAACGCTTTCGCGCCATAGGCCATGCATTCTCTTCAAATTTAAACCTGCAGTAAACATCATAATAGTTGCCAGGAAGATAAATAAAATCATACAAATAAGGATATGAAGGCATGCAAAAATACAAGTTTATAATGAAACTGAGCAAGTTGAAACTGAATGAATGAGCAATGAAACTGAAACAAGTTTATAATGAAAGGCCTTTGGCCTTTTCTACTGGGATATATTTTTTTTAAACCAGCACAAATACTTTGCAAAAATACTTGTCTTTCAGTCTTAAAAGTCGTGTCTCGCCATACTTGTCGTGTGTCCTTTATTCACCCAAGTCTCGTCAAAGTAGTCCTTAGTAGTAGTCTGATTGTCCTTAAATAACGTCTTCCCCACCCAGCAATATCGCCTCTGTCTCTTAACAAATTTTTCTTACCTCTTTTTTCCTTCACAAGCCCAGCTTATAAGCAATCTATACAGACTAGATCTGCTGAAATTTGTAAATCTGCATCCTCATTTACAGCAGACAAAATTTTATTTATGTCAGGGAGTTTATTTCTAAATAAAATAACTAAGCACATGACGCACCGCATGAAATCATCGCATTCTCCGGGCACGCACTTTTGTTTGTTCCTGCTTTTGCCTGGAGTGGTAAGATTTCCTGTTGTCTCAATTTCACGTCGCGATGTTCCTGCGGGTCTGACACTCACACCTGTAAGTTCACAGCACAGCTGTTCGACTTCTCTCACTGACAAAGACGGATTCTTCTCTGTGAGTGCATTAAATACATGCACCACAATTACTTTTTCGCCGCTTTGTAAATGTTTTCCCTTGCGATGCTTTAGCGAAAAACTGGCGGAAGACTCTGCCATTATACATATAATAAGTACACGCGCAATAAACAATTAGTAAAATAATTTAGCTCTCGTACTCGGCACAGCACACCTTCGAATGACGATATATGACATCCAGTTCAAAACATGGTCAGTGATAAAAGTCACATAAAAAAATATGTCATCACTACCGCTAAAGCACGTGCTATTGTGCCATGAGCTTGAACGCAAAGGAACCTCCTCCTAACTTCGTTTAAGAATTAGCATGCATTTCAGATAAATCAACTCTGTTGCGAAATATATTTAGTTCAAACCGTTACGAAAATATAAATTTGACAATTCTCTTCCAACATATAAAGATATATAACCATGTTAAATAATGAAATAATTTTTGCCGTACAATAGTCTATACACAAGAGCAGCCAATGAGATGTGATAAGGTCACGTGACCGTTAAGAGATACGGGGCAAGCTTATGTGAAACAAGGATTAGGTTTATCAAGTATATCACCTATTTGTAAGCATATAAGTGAATTTTGAAGTACGTATTTGTACATACAATTCATATGGGCTTATTAATAAAAGTGTAAATTGTTAGTCGCGTATTTATGTGACTAGAAACATATAAAAATAGGCGAATAAATAAAGCACAAAATGAGGCCAAAGCACAGTTTGTCACTTGTTACTAAAAGTCAGTCTAATTAATCTTGAAAGCCTAGGCCTGTATCACAACGTAATTCTCATTAAATGTCTGTGGCTTTCAATAATTTGACGCACGTTAACTCATTGATTAACTAAGGTATATTAAGTGTCAGTTTAATGAATAATATTCTTATTTCAGTTTATGAACATACTGTATAAGTTATGTAGAAAATGCATTACTTGGCATAAAGTTTGTATTTTTTAAAATGAAGGAGAATGCTCTCGCAAAATGATAAAGCCGGTATTAATTTCATAGTGATAAACGGTGTTTTGTAAAAAAATTCATCGCTGTACGATTCTTGTTTCATTCGTTTTATGGAATACCGTTATTACCAACTCATATTTATTACTGAACATTAAATAACAAGCGGTGCACCAGTGTGGGTAATTATGGCCAACTGTAACACAAGTATTAAAACAATTAGCTACATAATGCAGCTGGCTGCTAAATCTGATCCGCTAATGTGGTTCTACCAATGTGTTTTTTCCTCTATATTTTGTCCATTTACATCCTTTGATTTTGTTTGGTGAATCACGAAATCTACATAATAATTTCATTATAGGGAATTTGAAACAAAGTGAAAAACGATTAAGGCATCCCCGGCTTAGTAAGCTTTTGTTTCAACTTTTAACTACTTAACTAGTTAAGAATATAAATATTATTTCTCTGCTGGAAAGCCATAGCAGCAATTGGGTTTTTGCTACTGCGGCTATTATGTTAAAATCACTACTATGAAACACGTACGAGTCTGTATGACTGCCTAGATGCATAAAACGCTAAAACGCACATACGCGAGCCGAGCTTGTCTAGTGGATGGAGGTCATAGCCTCGGCTAACCGTTTAGTTGGAGAGATAAGAAGGGCGGTACTCTCATCAACGTAAATACCAGAAATGCTATCAGAGATTAAGAGAGCATTTTAAAATCTTTTCCCTCATCTTCGAAATCTCTCCAAACTCAGGTTACCAAAGTATACTCGCATACCTGCGACAAATGCTAAGTGAGTGAGATGTTGATTCGACGTAAAGTGAGGGTTATTCAAGTTAATAGGTTATTGTGACGTGCAGAGTGCAGCTCAGCGTGCGAGAGAAGGGTGTCCTGTGTTAGACTCTCATGCGAATGAAGCGGAAGAAAGAACAGGCTGCGTTATGAGATTCATTACACTGCGAAGAAAATATAGGTGATTTGGTACTGAAAACTGAGCTATATTACATTATTTACGAATGCAAATTACCACTTAAAAGCTTATATTCGTAAATGAAGTAATACTGAGAGCCAAACAAAGTCACAATCGCTACCTCTACAGAAGCTAAAATTTGTATAGATGATCTAAGAAAATTTGTGATTATACGGTTTATTTTGCGGAACTTCTTCAATTTAGAATTATTGTTATAATTATTGCGGAATCCCAGCATGCCAAAGCTCATTTTTTATAAAAACAATTTATGACTTTATTGGAATCATAAAATCATTGGCTCAATACATTCCTTACGGCTGTTAGTACTGGCTGCGTCCATCATACTAGTCAGTGGTACTTTATGCATGTTCTGCTACCACTACCTTATTGGAAGTGAAGCAAGGATATCTAACAGCATGTGTGACAACACCGTCAAAGAAAAAATAAAAATAAATTATATTTAATCTACAAAACTTACAATATAATATTAAAGTTACATCGTAAACAGTTTTTGTTGAGAATGAGATTTTACGTTTCTTCTTAGGCCCAAATGTTTAGGAAACTTTATAATGTTAAGTATGCAAAATGCATGTGATGCGTAGAAAGCATTGTGTAGACTAGTGATATGATGTGTTTTGTATTAATTTAATAATAATAATAATTAATAATAATAATAATAATAATAATAATAATAATAATAATAATAATAATAATAATAATAATAATAATAATAATAATAATAATAATAATAATAATAATAATAATAATAATAATAATAATAATAATAATAATAATAATAATAATAATAATAATAATAATAATAATAATAATAATAATAATAATAATAATAATAATAATAATAATAATAATAATAATAATAATAATAATAATAATAATAATAATAATAATAATAATAATAATAATAATAATAATAATAATAATAATAATAATAATAATAATAATAATAATAATAATAATAATAATAATAATAATAATAATAATAATAATAATAATAATAATAATAATAATAATAATAATAATAATAATAATAATAATAATAATAATAATAATAATAATAATAATAATAATAATAATAATAATAATAATAATAATAATAATAATAATAATAATAATAATAATAATAATAATAATAATAATAATAATAATAATGTCATTCATTTGTGCAAACGAATACCATTATTAAAAGAAAAAACAGCTAAGAATTAATTTTACTGCTAATGATATTAGTTCTACAAAGCTATCTGTAGTGTAGATATTGTCAATACCGGCCATAGGAGTTCTTAAGCAGTTGGGTTAAAGTTGTCTACACACAATCTATAAACAACAGTGCCAAGGATCACTTAAGGCACGTTTGCTGTCTACAAACATTTACAAATCGCATGAGGGATGGAGGCTTATTTATTTATGCAGTCCGTTTAACTGCTGTGGTTCTCATCTTCCCATTTTATAATGGGCGTGAAATACCGCTTAATTTTGCTCAGAGGTCTCTATTAGGCTTGAAGTTCTTTCCCCCCAGGGGCCTACTTCGGTAGGTACGGGTTTGGCGCACCCGGGGTCCCGAGCCAAGTCTACCTCGTGTGGGCTCCTCTTCGTGGTTGAGGGAGACGGTCAACAGGCCAACCCACGTGTAGGCCGTGCGTGGAGAAGGTTTTTAGATTCTTGTCTAGTTTAGAGTTTAGGATTTAGTGAACGAAATTTTTAATAGGCTTTGATTGATGTTTTTATGTACGTGTACTTTTAATAGGTTTTGTTACACTTGTTAGTTTTTAGAAAGCTTTATATCTGGCTTTTGCCATGACTATTTTTTTAAAGGGCGCTGATGACCGCCGTAGTTGAGCGCCCTTATATATCATCATCATTTAAAGTTCTTTTACATGTCGTATACCTATGATGGTTTATCTACTGGATGACTTATTCCCTGCCCCTTCCTACTCCTCATTATTACATATTTCTTTTTTCTCTCAAAAGTATTCTCTCATACATGACGAATTGTCTTTTCATACTTAAAACAGAGGTACGTACGATGCCGGTTTAATAATTACCCTGTTTCAAAATAGTCGGTACTGCTAAGACAAGTTGGTGTGCAATTATTGTACTGCATCATTACACATCGACAAAACCAAATTGGTATTGAAGACTAGTTTGTACTTGAGATGTGTTTTTGCTAGAATGAAAAAAAAAGCAGTTTCATTTAGTGATTTACTTTTTTATATTTGGATGGAAAACTTACAGCAGATAAAGCGAAATCCGACGTTGCTCATGGGACCATTCGCCATCTATGGTAACAGATATTGGTTAAACCACTTAAAAGGTGGTCGAGCATCTGTTATTGATGGGATGGCTGGCAAATGTGACCGAGGAAATCATTGATATGATTCTCGCAAAGTGGCAATGGCGGAGGGTACTTTGACGGGAACAGCAGTTCATACTTTGCGTGATAAGTTGGAGATGAAAATATGTCGGCCCGATGAGTACATTGGGCAACAAGCGGGTGCGCCTGAGAAATTTGAAGTTGTGAGTGCAACTATTTAAGCCAAATCCGAAGGTTTTTTTATTTACTTCTGACCTGGATTATTAATCATACTTCGGAAAGCAAGCAAAAAAAAAGTTTGCTTCTGGTGAGACTACTCCAAAGAAGACAAAGACGGTCCGCTGTGCGAAGAAGATAGTGCTGTTTCTCCATCATAAGGCACCGGCACATTCATCCAGTGTAGTCGCCGCCAAATTGCATTAATTGCAGTATGAGTTAATTGCCACACCGACCTGCTCCATGAGATTCCTTTTCGTTCTCAAACATGAAAAAGTTACTCACAGGGTCAAAATTTAAACAAATGAAAGGTGTGTTTCAATAAAATTGAAATTCCTATTTTTTGGGGGGTTAAATTGGCCGGATCATCGGGAAAAGGGCATATACCAAAGAAGGCACTATGTTTTTTTTTGTTTTTTGTTTTGTAACTTACGTCCTCCAATGTTGTCGTATCGGACGATGAATGGAATCGGTGAAATGATGCTTAAATGAGCCCAGGGTCCATGTTGCTTAGAGTTACCCGACATTCGTCTTTCAGGATAAGGGAAAACCCCGGAAAAACCTTATCCATGTAACTCACTCTGACCGAGATTCGAACTCAGGACCTCTTGAACGTGAGGCAGATATGCTACCACCACGCAACCGAAGCGGGCAGGCACTATGTTGAGAAGTAATTAAATTGTGTTATGAAAAAATTGGAAACCGCATTCCTAGCACGGGTACTGAACGAACCATCCTCGTATGAAAACATAAAATACAATATTGCTACGAAAATGTTCAAAAGCTTAGTTTAGTTTTATCATTTATACTAATGAAACTATTAATTACAAGATAATTTATTCAATATTGGAAGGTCACCTTTTTAAACTTAAATGATATTTGATTAATTTAATTTACCTCTCCCCATACTTTGTGAAATTATTGTATAATAATCCAAAAGATTTATGTAATAAATCCTCCCATTTATCCATTTTAAATGTAATTTTGTATAGCACTGGTAGCCATAATAATTGATGAAATACCTCCTGATATTCATGACTGTATTGCATGTGAGTAACTATGTGGAACATCATCCACAGCAATGGTCGAGTTCTTTTTAGATAATAATTACAGTAGGTGAAGGTTTTAACATTTGTGATTTCTGTTTGGTTCTGTAATTATCTCATAAAATAACATTTGGGTAGTTTTACATAATGCAGAAGTCCTTAACACATAACAAAAGATATAGATGAAGTTGCAGAATACAAAAATTCTGCACTTTCAGGCCACCAAATGAATCATCTGATTTGGAAACACACTGGTCTCTCTCTTGAGCCCGGAAAATTCTTCTATCTATAAGTTAGACTTCTGCCGTGTAAGCTTACGACTTTTCCTGACACTAGTCTCTATTGTATAGTGTATCGTACTGCCTTTGAACACTGGATTTGTGCATTTGTGTTAACAATTTACAACTATAAATGAATTTAATTCTTCAATTGAATATGGTGCCTTGATTATAATGAGTCAATTAGATATATCTTTTTTTGTTTCAGTAGATTTCAAAGTAAAAGTTAGTGCATTAGTTTTATCACTTATTAAAAATAATCCCATTGGCAGTACACACTTTTTAATTTTTGGTTTAGGAAGCAATATGCGGAGTGTGACATTCTATTATGTGTTTCAAATGGGAAGAGTTCTCGCCTGTAGCGAATCAGATGCATTAAAGCCTTCACTGTTGCCACCTTGTTATCCCCACTCTTTTTATATGTCCCTCTCTCTCTCTTGCACACTTGCAAGTGTTCCTGCCGCTAGACGTTAGGGAACGCAAACTGAATTTTCCAAAGTTTTATAATAATGCAGTTATTGAAGTCATAATTGCAACATAAATATTCGTATATTACGCAAATGTTTTAAATATTTAGTTTAAAGTTAATTATAATTTATGAATTTCTTATTTTTCTAATCCTACGAAAATACCAGCGGTGCATTCGTATAGCTGTGAATGTTACTTACCTTAAGAGATAATGCGTCATTGTCATTGTCTTCATCGTCTGAATACTGCAAATTTATGATGATAGGTTCCAAAATCTCGTTACATGCTATTTCTTTCCAAAAGTCGTCTTCTTGTAGTTTACTTGAGGTCTCACGCAGTTTTTCCAGTCTTGTTGTGTTCCTTGTCAATTTCTTCGTGAATAACTCATTCAACGTCAGTCAGTTTAAAAATATTATTTATGTTTGCAACATAATTTGAGCCCACATTAACTCTATTGGATTGTTCTAGTAGTAGTAAAGGGAAGGGGAGGTGGATCACGTCTCATTGATTCAGCTGATACACTTTTTCATGGAAGAGAAATTGAATAATGATGCTTTGAACTCTCTCTTCATAAACAAAGATATAATGTGACCAGACAAATTTAGCAAGAAGTGTATCGTTTCCTCTCATCGAATTTAACAAACACCTTGTATTATTCAAAGTATTTCTTTTACCACGTCATGTCAAATTTTTATGTTTCAGTTCTGAGTAATTTCAAATATATGTTCACGCATACATGCCAAACAATAATGGTGTTCAATACAGTGCTTACGTCGCAATGCGTGTTATAATATAATGGTATTTATTTATTTATTTATTTATTTATTTGTATTAGGAAAACAATTTGATCTAAAACATGGGGTTTTTACGATTATGTTAAATACATTACTCTCTCCTTCCTCATGGATCAGTTTTTATAAAATCTGAATTTTTGTCTTAGCGCTGATAGTGTTTATTAGAGATCGATAGTGTGCCGCTCATCACACATCACTTAGGGGGAATGCAATACAGCAACACCGCAGGACTCCGATTGGTTGCTCACATTGTAGCGCTACCTTCCCATTTGAAACACATTATAGGTAGAAATGAGTTATCACCATGACTATTAAGGAAAGAAGCATTGTGTGCATACACCACAGAGTAAGCTAGAACTATGTATATTAAAACATTTATCATAACAATAAAAAGGATTGGATGTATCATACAAGCTTGCTGATTACTATTGCTCATTTTTGTTAACGTTAGCCATGAAAATGTCTTATATTTTCTGCTGCATGGTATTCCAGTGAGCTCTTTGTAAATAATTTTAGTCATCTATTTGAGGACATTAGGTGTTTTGTAGTATTTATTAGAAAGAATAGAGCTTTGCAGTGTTAAAGGAATTACCAAACACACACATACACCGGAATCTTTTGTATAAATGCTTTTTAGGTCTAGGAATTACAGAATTCTTTAATTAGAAATACTTTACGCGATGAAGAAATTGGCGGAGCATCTCATTGTCTCGAGCAAACTGCGTACCAACTGTCCTCCTATGACTAAAGAGCGGATGTTTGCCTTGTAGTTGGGGAAGATAAAGAGTGAGAGAGTTTTGGCATGACGCTTTGATGCGTAAATAATACAGATGAAATGCTCTACTTATGATTTAATTCCAACTATAACACTGTTATTTTAATTAAAACAGTGACTTTTAGAGGGTGTGAGTGGTGGTACGACTGCAGGGTCATCTTCAGTATTTTCCTCTGTTAAATTTGGTCAATTCGATGAATGTTAGAAAAATGCTAGAAAACCGATTAAATGGGAATATATGGCTCTAAAATTGTTTATATTACAAACAATAATGTAGAATGAAACTAAAAGATATAAGAACGAGGACACGTTTAAACAAACACACAAAAAATTGGGAAGAAACGCCTAAACATAACACAACAATGGGAACATACTTGAGGCCTGATGTAATAAAACTAATGCCTGCGTACCAAACGCTGGCATCGGATGAAATTCTAGGAAGATGTACATTGGGTAAGACACAAAATGCAAATGAAAGTTTACATAACATGATATGGCATAATTGCCCCAAAGAAATTTTTGTGTCAGAGAAGAGACTTCAGGTTGCTGTGACATCAACCATCAGTGAATTCAACTTTGGTTGTTCTGCCTCACTCAAGCTGCAGTCAGGCGTAGTGGACACAGATTTCACCAGCATCTTTAAAAATTAGCCAAGGGAAGGACCAATTACGCTTACTTCTTCAGCAATTTCTGCGAAGGTAACTTCTAAAACATCCAGAAGGAAACTAAAATTGAAGAAAACTGCTGCAGATGAGAGAAGGAAGAGACAGGAGGGTCATATCTGGAGGGTTTTAGTCTGCTTTAAGGTATGTAGCTGAGAAGGAAAATTTTTTGGATATTAAAATTTGACTTAGTTATAGCTTTTTCAACATTTTTTTGTCATTGAAAATGTTCCACACGATGCAGTTTTGATTTAGTCCCTATAACATTTTAAACACATGTTCTTAGAAGGAAAAAACGGTTTCTATTATATGAACTTTTAATATTCACTATATTCTTAAATTTATTGATATATAAAATCAAAGGTTTAATTATTTTTGGCTGTTTTGTTTGCTCCATACGTAATTTTTTTCCTCTGGAACTAAAGGCAGTATAAGAAATTCATATGATAGATATTTGTTTCATAACCATCTGAATATTTTTAGAAATAGAAAAATTAAAATTTTGAAAATTTTCATCACGTGGAGCGGTTTGAATTTTGCCCAAATTTTGAACTTCACAAATGAATTACTCAAAAACTATTGAAGATATAAAAACCAAATTTTGAATACTGTGTACACTATGCATCAGAACTAAGTGGTAAAAATTTCAGCAAGATTGGTTTGAAAATTCCTGGATTTGGGGTTTTCGGTGCTGCATCCCTTAAGCGTGAAGTTAAAACATATCTATCCAAACGTGTTGGCGTGCACAATTTAGATTCCCTTCCATTTTATACGACTTTGCATGTTACAAATTCCTGAAATGCAACTGTAGTGTGTGTGAATGTAATCAGAGAGTAATCGATGGCTCATAATTGTTTAATGGCTCTTCCTAAACGCATTTGAACTGCATGGGCTGCTACCGCTTTATTTGCGCGATAATCTCTCATGCTATAACAACTCCATTACAGCGATTTAATTACATTTAGCACGCAAGAAGAAGTATAATTACTGGAATAAAATGTTTGTAGAAAAGAAGAAAGCTTTAAAAAGTGATAATAACCGTCACTTTTTCCATTACAGCTTTCGCATTGCTTATTATTATTGCCTATTGGTTCTTCTTGTCTTAGCTAGGTTATAAGTGCTGCCTAAATCTTTTAAATATATGCAGATCCTTACACATTTGCAGGTAGTTTTACATGTGTTCGAAAATCGCATTTTAATCTGAAGTTATTTATAATAATTGCTATATGCTGATTTCTAATTGATAAACAATTGCAACGAATTGAGCATAAAATAAATAAGAAGCGAAAAAGTGATACTTAAGTGGAATTAATCAAAAACAGGTTTTTTTTTTCTTTCACGGAGCTTGTGAAATAACACTTTCATTGTGTACATTATTCTTATCTGACAAATGTAGGAAGTTCATACAGCCAAATGTTCAGATAACTATTACTGTATAACTAACAGAGAGAATCTTTCATCTCGTTTAGGAGAATTTAGCTGCATAAGGCGTTCTTCTACGGATTCCCTTGCGATGGCAAGAAAAATGCCAGCTGACTAACCTACAACCCTTGGACATCGGTCTCGTTTGAGAATTCATTGTAATTCCATCCATTTTCTCTGCAAACGTGAGCTATAGCAATTAAGCTGTGTGTATACTGGCAAATCAAAAATTGAAAAGCACTGTAAAATTAGAATTTTGAGGTTAGAAACAACGGGATGGCTCAAGCGGTTTCGTCTGTGGTCCGCATTCGGGAGGTCCGGGTTCGATTCCCATGGCCGAGCTACCCGACCCATGAGCTTTTGCGGGAGTTTTCCCGGGTCGCCAAGTGAATATTAGGTAGGCTAATTGCGTCACCCAATTTTCCTGTCTCTTCATTTCATCTCTCTTAGCATTACACATCTCTTATCTTATCTGGTGGTCTACTTCAGGGTAGAAGTATCTATCAGTGGATGCCTCGGCGTTGCTTGGCAGGATGATATGCTCTTGGTGAAACCTCCTCCTCAGTAGAACGGTCTCCGAACCCAGTTTAGTGGGGCCGTTTCTGGACCACAGTAGGGTGAGATGCTGGCTATTCTGGCCGGCCGGGGAGTTTCCAACTGATAAAGTGAAGAGACCCTGCCCTCTGCATTGTCATGGTCCTTGGGACAGCCGCCCTCTGTCTCTTCTCGCCTCCACACCGTGCCCCAATTGGGGGCATAGATACAATAGATCAAGTTTGGACCTTCGAGCCGAATCCCCTCCGTAAGGTGGTCCAGACCAGTCCGGAAGCAGCAGTCTTGGAGGTGGTATAGAAAACGAGAAACATTTTCTATTTATATGAAGCGTTTTCATTTGCTACTCAAAATGGTATGTCACCAAGAGTGTTCACCTGTTTCAATAAAATTAATGAGTAGTGGAAAACAATAAGAAACTGCCAATGCTACTGTAGTGTGACTTTGTGTGTTCGCGAAATTAAAAGTCCAATTGCACCACTCAAAAATGTTCTTTATTTCCACCGACTTACAGTTTAACACGTGCCAATTACACAGAATTACGTAATGCACACAATTACGATTCACCAGTTCGTCCGTTACAGTTCCACTTGCACTCGCAATTACGTAAACTCCTCCGACGCACGTACGCAGTCCGTCCCCTCACTGGGCGCTCCTCACAGGTCGCCAAGAACTGACTCTCCTCCAGCCCGACGCGTTGCTTATATCGGACCAACTGACCAATCTAGAAGGTTCTGGACTGGATGAAATATCCCGTAAGTTCGAGAAAGAGCGGCACAGTCATGTTTTTCCAGCCACCCCTCGTTACCTCTATATGACAAATGAGTGGGCGTGGCCGAACGCCTCCATCTCCTGCTGCTGCCGGCCGGTTCTATAGGGAGTTCCGACGTTCGGGTGACACTAGCTACTTTACTGTACTCTATGCTCTATATGAGCTTTCCATATTAAAACCCAGTAGGCTTCATAAAACAAATACCAAGCTAAACATCAGATTCAACTATACTCCTGCCGTCCTAAGCAGCACTTTACTGTGAGCGATTTCCGCGAACAAAACCTACAAAACAAAACCTACTGGTAAGCTACTCTTGTGCATACAACTTGTTTGAATGTAATAAGGTGTAACTCATGGGCCAAAGTGTCACTGTCATCTGTAACGCTTGTGCACGTGGGTGCGGAGTAATACAAATGTGTGTTTCTTAACACGGATACAATATAGTAACAATGTCTAGCACTGTACAAAAGTGTGTTTAGTTTACAGCTGACACATACAGTCCAGCTATTGCTGGTAATTTAATTTGTTACTTTATCGTTAACAGTAGTTCTGAAATTGGGAGCGTGAAAGGTATTTAGGTGATACCTAAGTTATTCAGTTGACAAGAAATGTTTCAATACAAAAGATAAAACTCTTGTGATATTATTGTTGGATTATTGTATTTAATTAAAGAATAGTTTTTACATTATTAATGTATAAGTCAGTTAAAGCTGCATTAGAAATACGTAGTGTTAATGACTATAACGCATCGAAGGAATGCACAAAATATTCACAATATGGCGGCTGAATGGCGGCTGTTGGCGGCTGAATGAGGGTCAGCACGTTGTATGTCATACGTGTATCTGTCCTAGACGGACTTAACCACTTAATGATAGAATATGTGGGGTTTTGTAGGGTGGCGGTTTTAGTTTACGTAGATGAAGGAAAGGAGGTAGCCGTAGCTCCTCAACGGTTGTCGACTCGGATGCAACTCCTGTGTGCACCGCTGGTGTGAGAATATTTAGGAAGAGTTTAATTTAGAATAATTCTCAGGTAGGTATAGTTTAGAAGTTATAATATTAACTTTATTGTTACCTGTTGTGCCCGTATGCCAGTAGAGTTTGAAGCTTGAAGCGGCGGTCTGTTGGTTGGTAGTTCCCAAGAGACCCAACTAGGGCGCTCTGATGTTGAGGCAAACTCGTGTAGAATTTTTTGGCCCGGCGTCTAATGACATCTTCCACTTACTGCAGAGATGAGGCTTCATGAAGGTATCTCACGGGAAAGCACCGGTATACAGAATAGATAGCCCTAAGACATCTATTCTGTACACGTTGAAGTTGCAGCAGTTTGGATCCTGCGGCCATGCCCCAGATCTCGCACGCATAAAGCATTATATGCAGAATGAAAGCCTGAAAAAGACGCAACTTTAGAGGTGTCGGCAGCCCTGACCGCATCATGGGGTATAACGAAGCCGAAGCCCTGCATGCCCGATGTGCTATATCCTGGATGTGACCCCGGAAAGTTAGGCCCTTTTCTAGCTTTACCTCCAAATAAGTAAGAGAATTTGTCCACTCTATCCTTCGAACGGAATAATTTAAAGAGGTTAGGTTGGCGGGAAAGCGTCTCTTGGTGAAAAGTATGGCTTGGCTTTTCTCCGGGTTGATGGACAATCGCCAAAGCCTGCACCAATCTTCATTGAGGCTTAGGTGTCGCTGTATAGGGTTGAAGGTTCTGCGTGAGTGTCTATCTGTGTTATAGAGCAGCACGTCATCAGCATACTGAGCAATGTTGACGTGCGGCTCCGTGGGAAGATCGGCTATATACCGGGTGTCCATAAATGAATATCGGGGTTTTAACGCTTTATAACATTAATTTTATTAAACTTACAGTAAGCTCGTATATAAAACTGTTTGAGTTGCTCTTTCATGTGACATATATTTCATTACTGTAAGTTTAATAAAATTAATGTTATAATGTTATAATGTTATAATGTTATAAAGCGTTAAAACCCCGATATTCATTTATGGACACCCTGTATATGCTAAAAAGCGTAGGGGATAAGACAGAACCTTAGGGGACTCCGCCTCTAATGGGTCTTCTGGTGGATAGCTTTCCCGCACGGTAACAATAAAATATCTGTGTTTAAGGAAAGTGTATAGAAGGTGTATTATATGTGAAGGAAGCCCCAGGGAGATAAGTTTGTGTAGGAGACCTGCATGACAGGTGGTATAGAAGGCTTTCTCGACATCCAGAGAAACTGCCGCGGTAATGCCCTATCCTGGAAGCCCAGGGCAGCGGCCTCCACCAAACGGAGCAACTACTGTAATGTAGAGTGCACAGGACGAAAACCAAACTGTTGAGGAGGAATGGCTTGAATGTCCCCCAATAGGGGTGACAAGCGCGCTAGAAAGAGCCTCTCGAACATGAGACTGATGGAGTGGTAGAGGGCGGGGAGAATCGGATTCTTTCCGGGCTTCAAAATGCATATCAACCGAGCTTCCCTCCACTGTCGTGGAAAGTAGCGCAGACCGAGGCACATGTTAAAAACCCGAGTGAGAAAGAGCACGGCTTTGAAAGGAAGGTGGCGGAGCATGACAGGGGTTAACCCATCAGGTCCCGACGCCATTTTGGGATTTAGACGCCGGAGTGTGCCCTGAAGCTCACTGGGTCTAATAACAGGAAGTCAGTCCACCTCAGCAGGAGGACGTCGAAAATACTGACATACCTCCCGCTTAACGCGGCCAGTGAAGTCTAGGTCCTGGGAGTCATCTCTTGGCCTCATGGTCCTCTCTAGGTAGTAGGCAAATACATTTGCTTTGGCTTGGGGTTCATACACCAGGCCTTGGATGCCTTGGATAAGGGAGATTGGTGCACCTCCACGGTTCCAGAGTCCTTTTGCGAGCCTCCACGCCTCGCCACGCTTCTCGAAGTTCACTCGAGACATCATCTCCTCCCACGCGCGCACAAGGTGCTCGCGTAGGCAAAGAAGAACCTCTCAGCGCAATCGCCCGAGCAGAACTCGATTATGGTGTTCACACCACGATGGAGGTGAAGGATGAGATCGCCGTCTCGAGTGTTGGTATGTTTGTGATGTGTGGGTTGGGAGGTATGGAGTCATTTAGGCAGACCCGCACGCAGTCCCGATCAACCTCACGGTTTTGAATCATAAAGTCATGACTGACAACACGCAAGTTAACCTCAGCCACAATTGAGTTGTGGTCGAAATGTAAGGAGCTTTGTAAGTTGAGTGACAAGGGGAATGGGAAATGTTTCATGATTGCGAAGTCAATGACCGAGGGACGGCCTTGACGGACCCTCTACTCTCATTTGATGATCTCCATCTATTTTGCGAATTTCTCTGCCTCTTGCTTCTGCCTGGGGACCTCCATGCCAACGCGGGTATTTAGCATTTAGATCCCCAGTCATAATGACATTGGGATGTAGGGCGAGGATAGAGAGATACTCGTTGGCTGCAAACTGTCTCCGGGGTGAGTGATATGCAGAGACTATCACGACTTCGGAACCACCAAGATTCACACAGGCGTCCACGGCTTCGAAGGTTTGAAGAGGAGGGAGCTGGACAGATTTATAGACTACACCTCTCCTCATAAAGATTGCCGTGCCACCGCCACGACGGCCCACGCGATCTACTCTGAGGCAGTGATAGCCGGTAATCTGGAAGGTAATTTCGGGTCAGAGGTGTTTCCGATACCAGGTTGAGGTCCAAAGCAAATGATCTCGCAAAATGCAAGAGCTCATTTCGCTGTTTCTCGATGCAACTCGCGTTCCAGAACGCGAACCAGAACGAGGTCGGAGACCTAGTTCGATCCGCCATTATGGTTCACCCGGCTTACGGTGGACAGCAAAGCAAGCCCCTCCATGGCGATGACCATTCGGGAAGCAGAATCCGTGGTATCGAAGAATCTCACCACCAGTTCACAGAGTCGCTGGCCGTGGTTCTGCGGCAGTTGCTGCAGCCAACCCAGCATTTTTGAGGCCTGCGTGGTGGGAGGAGAAGCTTCATTTGAAGAGGGTGTTGTGGTGGGAGTGGGGGAGTTAGAAGAGTGCCTGGGCGCCAGTCTACCATTTGCATGGTCGTTCCTCAGCTGACGAGCTGGCCTGGGAGTATCATGCCCACTCGAGGCCTCGGAGCCCGATTCCTGCTCTCTGGTAAAACGACGTCTTTGCGCCCTACGAATTTGTGTATCCTTGGGTTGGCGTGTAGGTTTCTCCCGTGATGTCACCGGCAAATTTGCAGGCTTGCGCGCGACCTCCGCAAAGGTAGGCACATCGCGTGCTCTCTGCACTGCTTCACTGAGGGCAGGAATTGCCTAGCTGGTGTTGCAGTTAGCGGTTAGCAATTAGGGCAGGTGGGCACCTCCGTGACGTCACGGGGACAGACATCTTTAGTATGGGTGCAACCGCACCGTAAGCAGCGTGGGTTACGATGGCAGAAGTCACTGGAGTGGTTAAACCCCAGGCACCTGTAGCATTGAGGGGGACTGCTAGTGCCCTTTGCTGGTTCTATGTGAAGCCTGGTGTTGACACCATCTGTCTTTACTTCCGGGTCTCTGGCTCGCTCCATCACTCCAAGGAACAGTGGGAGAGGGGACATTGGGACGTTATGCAGTGGACATAGTGAAACAAACAATAATTTTCTCATTAATGGCAATAACATCCTTCTCACTTACTTTATAATAATAATAATAATAATAATAATAATAATAATAATAATAATAATAATAATAATAATAATAATAATAATAATAATAATAATAATAATAATAATAATAATAATAATAATAATAATAATAATAATAATAATAATAATAATAATAATAATAATAATAATAATAATAATAATAATAATAATAATAACAATAATAATATGATGATGATGATGATGATGATTATTATTATTATTATTATTATTATTATTATTATTATTATTATTATTATTATTATTATTATTATTATTATTATTATTATCATCATCATCATCATCATCATCATCATCATCATCATCAGATATAGGCCGCGCCGTGTCCGGGTGGTTAGACCGCTCGACTCTCACCTAGGCGGCTCGCAAAGTGAGATTTGCGGTAGACAACACGGCGCTGGAGCGGGTTTTTCCCAGAGACCTTCGGTTTTCCCCGCCATCATTCCACCAATTGCTCCATCATTTATCATTCCTATCATTCATATTACCTTCATCTATCATCCACTTCTCTGCTCTCTCCCAGGCGTTGGGCTGGCCCCTTAACCTTGGTTCCTCTATCAAGCTCGGTGCTTCGGATTCTCTCACCCCGCTTTCCGAGCCAGTGGAACCCGAACCCCAAACACTGAGATCGGTAATGTAAGGAAGGAAAAAAATAAGAAATATTGTACCATCGCTGAAATAAAGAGAAATAGAAATTAAAATTATAGTAATTTGTTATGCAAGTTTATCCATGAGTAGAAGAATTTAAAACCGGGATCGTGTTTTTAGATCTACGTGTGGATAATAGAGGTTTGTCCACTTGTATAATACATTATTTTAATCTACAAATAGTAGAGATTAATATGTGACAAATATTCAGTTAATGATTTTACAACAGATAGTAATAAATTAAGTAAGGAACAAGGCATTAAAGTATAAATATGGCAGGAAATGTATTTATTATAATACTGGTAATGTTAGTGCTTCTAATCCATTTGGAGATATTAACTTCTATGGTAATGTACAACAAATTCACTTTCATGTAGTTAAAGCATAAAATGTTTGATGTTGCTATTAAAAGGTTTTAGAAAATGTGTAGTTATTAACCATTATTTGTTTACTTTATCCCTCCCGTTAACGGAGCAACGAGTGAATTTTGTTTACTTTATCCCACTCGTTGACCTAACAACCATCACTTTAATTTAAAGTCCAAGTTTTCTTACGTCGTTTCTCCATAGCAGTGTTATGTATTCATACATAGCCTACCATATTTTATAACTGTAATTACGCCGCAATTCAATGCCTTATTTCTTCTTATTATTACTATCTGTTGTAAAATTATATACTTAATATTTGTCATATATTAATTTATTGTATCGATAGGATAAAATAATGTATTGTACAAGTGGACATACCTCTATTATTCACTCGTATAATAAATTACTATTATTCTTATCTGTATATCCTGCTCACTTTTGTGAAAGATGAGGATTCTTATTTAATAATTCAGGTCTGGAATTGATTATACTTTAATAAGGACCATATACGTTAAACAAATGATTTTGTATTGAATGTTAATAGAATTAAAATTATCCGTTCTATTCTTGATATCTGAACCCCAGATTTGTAGCACTATTTATGGAATTTTTATGTAGGATTTGCATGATATTTTAATCAACTGTTAATATTTAACATAGTTTCATCCATAAAATTTAATGTTGCAAATTAAATAATTATATTTTATATATTTATTACCTATTGCCAAGTCAGACATGTAACCACAACGTTTTCATTTTGAGATCCTCAGCTGAGAAAAATGTTATTATACCAGTTAAATATTACTATGCTTGGCTCTCACCAAGATGACCCGGTTTGATCCCAGGAGACCGCAAAGTGAGATATGTGGTGGACAACATGGCACTGGGTCGGGTTTTCTCCGGAGCCTCCGGTTTTTCCCTTCAGCATTCCACCAATTGCTCCATAATCATCTTCCCTATCATTCATCTCGCTATCATATATATCATCCACTTCCTTCACCTTCACACCAGACCTTGGGCTGATCACCTATCCTGGTTCTCTATTGGATTCAAAGCTTCGGTTTCTCAGGGCGAAACTTTACAAAAAGGGATAGAGGATCAATAATCCCCTAAAACCTCGATAGCGGTATAACTAGGGAAGTAAAAGAAGAATGCGGCAAACCCGCATACCAGTGTTAAATTGATTGGGTTCTAATTGGAGCTATGAGTTCTCTTATCCTCAGGTGAATGATTGTAGGAAATGTATTTGGTGATTGTTGGCTACTCAGTCGTATTAATAACACTTTGTTGTAGAATTATTTGGTTTAATTCCTACTAAGTTTGCTTATCGACTTGGATCGGTGGCCACCTGTTAGTAAAAATCCTAACATAAATTCAATTTTACTTGAAACTCTGGATTACTTGTTTAAAGGTATTCCGCTCGGTTTCTATTTCTTCTTTATACGGCGACTACTTTGCTCTAATAAACTTCTAATGCTGCTTCCACTTACGCTGGTTGCGCTATTCTTAACTTCCCTACATTTCAGACTTATAAATCTTTGCTTCTCTTCTTAATGTGCATGAACACGTCCTTCCTGTCGTAGTATCACCTTCTAAGTAAATTTTTCTTATTTCACGATTCAGTTCGAACCTTATTGTGATCCCCTATCTAACTTTATCACATGACCAAACTAGCTCGCCCTTCTCAAATGTTACATTATTATTGGTTTCTTATTTCGAATTTGCGCATTGGTATGCAAAACTCATCTAACTCATTGACGTTCAGCCCACCCTGAGTTGGGGAACGCCTACCCTGAGTTGTTTGTAACGGTATACATCGTTATCAAATCAGCGATCAAATCTCTTTAGCGTTCATGCTCAACTACATTTTGAAAGCCCGTTGTCCCAACACTTTCCTGGCTGGACGTATACTATAGTTCTCGGACATTAAACTTTTACTAGCACAAAGAAGATAACGGTCCTCCCTTCCTGTCTCTCCGAAATGTACAGATTTTTACAAGAATGTTTTCTTTACCTTGCCTGGATGCTAGTATGTATGTTATATTAAATTATATTCTTCCCTTCTTATTCTTTAAGTCAACTGCTATTTTAATCACTACTCTATCCATTCTAACTTCATATTATTATAAAAAGATTTTTATATTAGTTTAGCAAAGCATTTTTATTAATTTATCTTCTCTTTTAACCATCTGATTTCGCTTAATTCGCCGCCTCCTAATCCCTGCCTGATACTGCGATTACAAGAAGTACTACTGTCTTGATCGTTATTGAAATATAACGTGAATGTTAGTTGATTGTACATACATACATACATGCATACATACATACATACATACATACATACAGTGCATTGGTAGCGTAGATGATAGCGTGTCTGCCTCACGTTCAAGAGGTCTTGTCGGGTAATTCTAAGCTCCATAGACCCCGGAATCATTTGAGTATCATTTCACGCATTTTATTCATCATCCAATATGACAACGTTGGAGGACGTAAATTGCAAAAAGAAAAAAAAGTGGGATTTATATAACATATAAACCCGAACCGTTTCAGTGGGCCATAATTTCCCTTTGAAAGCTCGTGGAATGTAGGAATTTTGTTTTAATGACCTCAGTGGCTCTGGGAGAATTGACAACACTGTGGACAACACTGACAATTGTTGACAGTGATAAATGTGCCAGCAACATGCAGTACTCACTACGAGAGCGTGTTTACATTTTGCAAACACATTGGAAGACAAATTCCTTGGTAACACAACAGGAATTTCAAAGAGAATTTAATGTATGCGATGTTCCGACGAAGCCAACTCATAAGAAAGCTGGAGACAACTGGTATGCTTATTAGTGAGAATGAAAAGCATAGACCGCCATTGAATGCAGAGACTGTTAAAGATGTTCGCAGAAGGCTATTGAATTCTCCAAACAAATCGTTGCGTCGATTGAGCCAGGAATCAGGGTATTCATATGGAACATGTCAAAGAGCTGCGAAGAAATCGCGATTACGACCTTAAAGAGTGCATATAGTGCAACAACTGAAAGAAGCAGATTATGATAAATGAATCAGTTATTGTCGATGGCTTAGGTTAATCCACGTCCAGACATTCTCTCCATAACGTGGTTTATAGATGAGGCATGGTTACAACTCTCAGGCTACATAAACACACAAAATACCAGGTATTGGGCTGCTGTAAATCCCCAAGTCATCCACGAAACCCCACTGCATGATGAAAAGGTTGGAGTATGGTGTGTGGTGTCAGCTTCCAGGATCGTTGGTCCCATTTTCTTTGATACGACTGTATACACTGAAGTTTATATGGGTATCTTCAATACATTTGTGGAGCAGCAAGATGAAGCAACGTGCCATACATATAATGGCACCATGGAACTTGTAACCAGTTTCTTTGATAATCGAATAATCTCAAAAGGTCTGTGTCACCCCAGATCCCCTGACCTAACCTAACCGAATTTTTGTGGGGTTATCTAAGAAACAGAGTGTACAAGAATAGGCCACTGACAATCGATGTTCTCAAGGAATCCATTCGAACCGAAATAAGTAACTTTGGCGAGGATACTCTCAGTAAAATTCAGAGAATACAGTGAGACGAGTAAAAACGTTGCTGGTGGAGGACACTTCCAACATTGTCTGTGAGATGTAAATAATGTAATGTAATCTCCCAATTGTGTATTATATATTCCCAAAGCTGCACGTGTGTCGTATTATTTGTTCAAAAGTTATGGCCTATTGAAATGGTTCAGGTTTATATGGATCACACTGTATATGTATATATATATATCCAGGCCACTACCACCTTTTCATTTTATTATCAAGTTTACGATATAAGGTTTTTAAACATTTTCATACATACGCAAAGCTGTAGTAAATCTAACTTGAAACATTTTGAACATTTGTGTAGCAGAAGTTTTCATGTATGTTGGCATTTGAAAATGTCACATCCGTAACAATTCATATATTTTATTTCTAATACTTTTAAAATTTTTCAAAATGTTTCTAATATATAGTTACGTATAAGGTCTGAATAAGATTTGGAAAATATTTTAATTATTGGAGGTTCACATTTCATTTTGTGGTAAGCTCCAGGCTTTAGCAGGAATTAACAAGTTGAGACAGGTTGGATAACTCAGTGATCAGAGTAAGCAGTTGTATTGAGCTGGCAGCTCATATGTGTTCTGTTAAGTCGACAGAAAAATTAAGAAAAGTCATTCTTGGTTTGCACAAGATTGCACCATAGGATATAAATCCTCTGTGGGGAACCGTTGAGTCGTATGATAGCAGACATTTTGGAAGTCAGTTCTACTTAAACGACCACAGCCAGTAAGAAAGGGTTAATCAGATCGTGATTAGTCAATCATGAGTTGGTCAGTCAGTTGGTTAGAACATTGGATGCTACTACTTTAGTCTCATCATAGAACTTGTTAATACTTCTACAAAACTTAACTCATCAAAGTGAACCAGCCACCTCTTGTTCAGAATTCTACGCTACTCTGCATAAAAGGTAATATTTATTTATTATGCATTAATTGATTCAATGTCTGTCTTGATTGCACCCCTTATCTCTTCAAGATAAAGGAGACTTTGTTTGGTTAAAATTCCCCAATCTTTAAAATATATTTGCCAATGTTATGGAGAACCCATCACTTTGATTTAACCCTAATCATGTCTGTAACCTTTGACCTGTTTAGCTTTACCATCTGCACCCTTATCCTTTCAGTAGCTAGCCCCAGTTGTTGATTAGGTTTGTAAGTCCTTCACCCTCCTTACAATCCTGGTTTGCAAAATAACGAAATGAAATGTGAACATCCAATAATTAAAATATTTCACAAATATTGTTCAGACCTTATTCGCAACAATATTAAACAATTTTATATAAATTATTTAAAAGCATGGCTGCCTTAGGTACGATTATTCTACGATCCTAAATTATTTTGTTTGAATGTAAATCTCTTCCTAAAGACTAGAGACGAATATATTAAATTTGGATAAGTTAATGCTTCAGATTAAACTACTTTCCCGTTTCGTTAATTAAGGATCCATAGTGCAGTGCCTGAGTCTCATCATTATCTCACCGCACTTGTCTCATTTCCATAGCTTTAATTAAATTGCCTGTGCACCCAACCTGCAGATAGGTATACTTAAACTTCTAATTTTCTGTCGTTTTCCTGAGTATACATCTTCATTTATTAAATTCCTGCTTTTAAAATAATTTCTCTTGATCATAATATTTTTCTTTATATTTCCCTGAAGCTAGTCCCAATTTAAAGGAAACACATTTTATATTCAGAGTTTCTTTCTCTCTTTCTTGGGTTGTCCTTTGGGACCAAAGTTTATGTAATGACTCCCTTAGCGTCGGGTAAAACTTAGTTCCAGAGACCAAAGGAAAAGCTGATAATATTATAAATGACAGAATTGTAAAGAAGACACGTTTATAAGGTTATAAAGTTCCTTCTCTCTGCCATACTCAGTTTTCACCCCAGAAGTCAATTATTGTGGTAGCTACAGAACGAAGACAAGTTTAGAAGTGCCTCTCTGAACTTGAAATGTTGGTCTAATATGTGCGAGATTCCTATAAGAATAAGTGTCCAATTTGATATCAAATTTTGCAAACCGGATACTACAGTATACGGGTGTTGCATATCGACCATACTAGTTCAAAAATCATTTGTAACAATTTTTAATATTTCCGGATAAAAGTGGGTTGAGTAATTATTGGGATAAAAACAGAAAGTAGTGGAAAAAAAGGAATAAAGCACCTCGCGTGCCCACTTCCGGCTGGTGTTTCCCTAATGAAGTGGAACAAGTTCGAAAGTATATTATCCGAATTTTATTTTTGTGGCCGTTTCTTAAACAGTATTGACGAGATTCCACACAATTCTAATATAAGAAAAGCAATTTATGGGCACGGGACAAAGAGTATGAATTGATTTGCTATCCCATGTAATATTTTACAAAACCAATTAGTTATTACAGAGTAACTATAATACATTTTTCAGTGCACTTGGAAGGAAATAAGCAGTTTGATTATTTAAATATTTAGGAATAAATAAATACATTTAAGTATAAATGATTTATAAACAGTCCGTTTAAGTTGCGTAAAAACTTCGTGAATAAAATAGGAGTGAAATATAAATTAATAAATTAAATTCTTGTGTGAATCTTTGATTGTAAGTATGAAAGTGTAAGCTTATAAGAGAATTAGGTATACATAAGAATACCTGTAACTAATAAATTAGTATGAGAAAGTCTAATGTGAGTTTTGTAATTAACCCATAGCTTACAGCCCACCACGCCCACATACCTATACAAGGCAGAGTTGGACGATATCCAACTGATACAAAGGAGATGTTGTAGGCATCTCGGCAACCCCAGCCGAAAAGTTCGCTACCTAGTGTAGCTCCTCAATTTCCTCACGATGCCCAGCGGTGCTATACCCGAGACTTAAAATCCGCAACCCCAGGAGTAGGATCGATCCCGGGTGCTTTCCCTGGAATGGAACCAAAGTACAACGCCCTAGCCCACTGCCCCACGGTGCAGGACGATTGTTATAATTACCGAATGATAAAATAAATAAGTTTATTAATTATTTATTTATTTATTTATTTATTTATTTATTTATTTATTTATTTATTTATTTATTTATTTATTTATTTATTTATTTATTTATTTATTTATTTATTTATTTATTTATTTATTTATTTATTTATTTATTTATTTATTTATTTATTTATTTATTTATTTATTTATTTATTTATTTATTTATTTATTTATTTATTTATTTATTTATTTATTTATTTATTTATTTATTTATTTATTTATTTATTTATTTATTTATTTATTTATTTATTTATTTATTTATTTATTTATTTATTTATTTATTTATTTATTTATTTATTTATTTATTTATTTATTTATTTATTTATTTATTTATTTATTTATTTATTTATTTATTTATTTATTTATTTATTTATTTATTTATTTATTTATTTATTTATTTATTTATTTATTTATTTATTTATTTATTTATTTATTTATTTATTTATTTATTTATTTATTTATTTATTTATTTATTTATTTATTTATTTATTTATTTATTTATTTATTTATTTATTTATTTATTTATTTATTTATTTATTTATTTATTTATTTATTTATTTATTTATTTATTTATTTATTTATTTATTTATTTATTTATTTATTTATTTATTTATTTATTTATTTATTTATTTATTTATTTATTTATTTATTTATTTATTTATTTATTTATTTATTTACTTATTTACTTATTTACTTATTTACTTATTTATTTATTTATTTATTTATTTATTTATTTATTTATTTATTTATTTATTTATTTATTTATTTATTTATTTATTTATTTATTTATTTATTTATTTATTTATTTATTTATTTATTTATTTATTTATTTATTTATTTATTTATTTATTTATTTATTTATTTATTTATTTATTTATTTATTTATTTATTTATTTATTTATTTATTTATTTATTTATTTATTTATTTATTTATTTATTTATTTATTTATTTATTTATTTATTTATTTATTTATTTATTTATTTATTTATTTATTTATTTATTAAAACATAAAGGTATAATCAACAATATTTTAAAAACCCCAATGCTAGAATAACTTTTTGACACAAAATATGTTTTAATGTGCTCTGCACTTTTTGTACACTGAACCTATACCTAGGTATCTCTTATGCCTCACCAGTTATTTAGAACTATACAGGTCATTCAGAATGAATAAGACTTTAGATCTAAGGGAAAAAAAACATAAGATATTCAATGTACTATTCACACAAATATCTTAAACAATGGAATCGCCTCCACGACCTCCCAATTGCGGGTCATAGATGCTACCGTCTGATCTATCCTGCTCGATTTGTTCACTTTTAAATCATATATTCATTTAAATTCCTTTTTTTTTTTTTTGCTAGAAAATAGATTTGTAAAATTCTACCGCCAAAGATATTTAGGTAGAAGAACTTCTACCTAATAACAAGAATGGCATTGTTCCAGAAAAAGTCAAAGCACCTTGGTATTTCCCGTGGAGAGCATTAAAACCTCCAGCAATTAGCCTGGCACAGCTTTCAAGTGCTACAGTGCATTAGCAGCAGAATGTAGTGCGGAGATTTTGAAAGCTTAAAGTAGCTGTGCCTTGGACAAAAAACACGTAAATTACCCACTATTGTTACTTCTTTAATGATTTTTTTTTCATAATACAAAGTCTAAGTCATATCCATTCTTTTATTTTGTCACAGTCTAACCTTTATGCGTGAATGACGTTGCAACACAAGTTCATTTTTCTTGCTATGTTTTAAGTCAGCTTTTTATTTCATTTAAGTTTGGATACCGCTGCTCCCTCTGTCGACCTTCTTGTCACGGCTCTCCTTATTAAGAATAATAAATGGACGTTAATCTGTAAGAACACAGGTGCACGTGACAGTTGGAAGAACGCTCTTTCTCAGCTGAGTTAGATATTTGTAGTCTCTTTAATTCAAGACAACAAATATCATGAGAACTCCAACTTTGTCAGAAATGTTGAAACTGATGTCCTTGTGGCGACACTAATAGTCGCATAAATTCTAGAAAGTTTGAGCTTACCGTGAAATGGGGGATATCAAGAAGCAGTTTATAGCACTGTCGCTAGTTGTATGAATGAATATTTATTTAAACAAAATAGTACAGTGACCACTAAATCGCACGAGTTTGTAGAACATTTGTACTTTTATAATACAGAGAATAATAAGCGGGGTTAAAAATAACAAAAGTGAAAGAAAGGCAAAACGTACCGCTGCATTTTTTGAAGTACCACTGTACGAAAAAATAAGACCACACATGTGTAAATACTTCGTTCTCCATTTGTCCTCCTCATAGAAGACTTTTAGACCATAACCTCCCCCAGGAATTGAAGTGGGCACCTGAGACTTAAGATGCCTGTCGAGAAAGTATACAAATCCTGGTCTAGAAAGAGCAGCCAGGATGGGTGATCAGTACAAAGCTTGGAATGAGATGATATTAAATTATGTTTCATTAATAATTCTCCTCGAATATTTAATTGCTCTGATCTAAGTGTTAAATACTATCTCAGCGGTCCGAATTTTCTCATTGAGTTGGGCGTACTCCACCCTAACCCTTCAAACTTCCTTTCAAAAATAGGGTCATCTGCTTTATAGCTTGTTAGTGCTAGAGCAATAGAGCTATGTATATTTAACGTTTAAGATTAGTAAATAAAGTTTTCAAAGAAGATGACAGAACTGACAAAATCCATAAAGTATAAGACAAAAATCTACCTTTACTTTATCTTGCACATTTCCCGTAGATATGTATGGACGAATTTGAAACTCCGACATGTGATCATTGAATATCCCATTCAAATTCTTCGTTCACTAGGCTTACAGTTCTACTAAACGTGGAGTTTTTGAAACCAGCACATTTTGAAACCAATCTGTCGTCTGTTTGACATACGAAATACAATCAGATGCCTACAGGTTTCAATTTGAAAGTGGTATACGCATTTTCATGACATGCACAGAAAACATAAAATACTGCATTTGGAAAAACACAAACCATGGCTTACATGGCTTACAGCTGACTACTGCTATATACACTTTTTTTTTCGTATTTTACGTCCTCCAACGTTAAGTCATATCGGACGGTGAATGAAATAGGTGAAATGATGCTCGAATGTGTCCAGGTCCATGGAGCTTAGAGCTACCCGACATTCAGGAAGCGGAACGATAACATCACCGAACATTACGGCCATGGAATCGGCATTGGAAATGCTTTTAGCAAAGATGAACGAGTTAACAACAAAAACAGAAGCGGCAAATAACATCACCGAGAAGATGGAAGCGGCAAACAACAACTTGGCCACGACAATGATCGCAAAGATGGCCGAACTGACCACAGAAATGAGGGCAGCGAACGACAGCCTGGTCACGGAGATGAAAGCGGCAAATGAGGCCCTTGCCGTGAAGTTTGAAGAACAGTTGGCCAGCGTGAGGGATAACGTGACGGAGCTGGGCAAGCGGATGGGCCAAGTGGACGAGCGCGTCGAGGACCTGGCGAGCCGCATTGACGACCTGGAGGGAAAGGCCGACAGCAGCGTCAAGTCCCTGAGCGCCATAGTAGAGGACGTCGTCGGCAGGAAACTGAAGGATTTGAAGGCCGACGCGCCGGGACGCGACACAACATCTGCGCGCGTCAAACCGCCGAAATATGACGGCGCGTCAACATTTGAGGTCATCCGCCGCCAGTTCGACACAGTGGCCAAGCACAACAGATGGTCACTGGAGGAGGAGGCCACACAGCTAATAGCCAGCCTCCAGGGACGGGCCGCGGAAGTCCTAAACGCGGTGCAGACAACGGCGGCGCCCAAGGACATCTGGGAGGCCCTGGAGAATCGTTTCGGGAACCACCGCTTAGCCGCAGCGTACCGCAGCAAACTAAAGGCAAGTTCACAGCAGCCGGGGGAGACGCTGCAGGAGTTCGCCATAGCGATTGAGCAGCTGGCTAGCAAGGCCTTGGTTGACCTGCCACTGGAGTTCGTATCCCGGGAAGCCGCCTACAACTTTGTCGACGGGGTACGGGACACGGAGATTCGTCAGCGCCTAATGCTCGGCGATTATAAAACCATCCACGAGGTGCTGACAGCGGCATTAAGGATGGAGGCAGCCAAGGTAGCATCTATCCCGACGTCGAGAACGAGGAGTGTCCGCTACGCCGGAGACAGAAGACCAGCTGAGGGACGCCGGCGAACACCTAGTGGCCTGTATTGGGGGTGTGGACAGCCCGGACACCTGCAGAGAGACTGCCCACACCAGGAAGAGCGGCCGGAAGAACGAGTAAGGCCCGGCGTGGAGAGGGGCACATCGGCGCCATTACCACCATCCCCTCGAGTGACAATCCGCGCCGTCAGCCGGCGGATGGATGACAACCTCATCGCGGACGACTGGGTAAGAGGAAAGCCGTGCCGCAGCTGGTGGACACTGGGGCAGCCGTGACCATCATCAGACCTGACTTGGCGAAGGGTTTGCTGACGAGGAAGCCGAGCCGACCATACGAGCTTGTGACGGCATCGGGCGACACCATTGCCTGTGGAGAAGGAGGCCCTGCTGGAGCTGACCTTGGGACGGAGTGCCGTGCGTCTGTGGGTGTTCGTCGCGAAGGTAGCTGAGGAGGTGATTCTGGGACTGGATACCCTCAGGAGCCATGAGGCGACGGTCGACGTCGGCAAGAATGTCCTGCGGCTCAACGGAGAAGAGGTTATACTCCGTCAACGAGAAGAGCGCCTTGGAATTTGCAGGGTCGTCTTGGACGAAGACGTGGTTGTCCCAGCGAGGAGCGAGGTGGTGGTGACGGCGCGACTGGAAGGCCAGAGAACCAGGTACATGATGCTGGACCAGAGGACGCTTGTACGCGGAGTGTGTGATTGTGAGCCGGGCAGTCGAGTTGGGCGGGCGGACGTGTAGTTGAGTTGAGCGGGTCGCGGCGGGCAGACGTGTAGTCGCGCTGAGCGTACGTGTAAAGACGAACTGGCAAGATTGTAATTGTGTACATTAAATTGTAATTGTGATATTGGACTAAGGTGGAAATAAAGAACATTTTGAGTGGTGTAATTGAACTTTTTTTTTAATTCTACGAACCCACAAAGTCACAATAAGGAAAAAACCCGGAAGAAACCTTATCCCTGTAGCTCACCCTGACCGAGATTCGAACTCGGGACCTCTTGAACGTGAGGCAGACACGTTACCAACTACACTACCGAGGCGGGCTCAATATGCACTTGGACTTCGGGGCGAATGGAAAACGTCCCCTTATCAGATCTACATTATAGCTATAAGATTTACGGTTCTGAGAGCATTATATTTGGTTTCTGTGTGTAATTGCCACTGCATACATAACTAATGGTAATACCGTGGTATTATAATGCATTGCATAGCTGCAGTTTCGCCTATCACGCCAGGATTTCAAAGACAGCATTTAATATTCACTATGAGTAATATCTTGTTATAATATGAAAAAATAACCATCCTCTGCATCATTGCCTCTAAGTTAACAATGAGATAACATGTTCTGTTATCCCTGCCTCTTCTTATAACACAAATTTTCTAAATTATACTGCTCACGTAGGAGAAGAAAGCGTTTCAGGCAATTTTGCTTTACAGCAAACTATACTTTAGTTTAAAAAAGCTTTATTTTTCATTTCATTTAATTCATTTGTTTCAAACACCATTGTTAACGATATTTGTATGAATAATACATTGAATATTTTGCTTTTTCTGTGAATAGATGTGAAGTTTTCTTCATTCTGAATGACCTGTATAGCTTTGTATAACTGCTAAAGGATAAGAGATAGATAAAAGTTTAGTGTACTAAAACTGCAGAGCACATTAAAACATAGTTTGTGTCAAAAATTTTCAAGCATTGGCGTTTTTGAAATATTATTGATTGTATCTTTACGTTTTCTGTCGGAGCTGTCTTGTAGTTATTCTTCCTCATTTCCTCTGTTTCGGTCCACTAATATTATAAACTGACGCAAGATTTGTGAAAATTTGTATTTTGTTTTCCATGTTGTATTTAGATAATTACTAGTCAAAATTCTGTGACTTAGTGGGTTCGTAGAATTAAAAGTTCAATTTGAAGAAATTAAAATTGTTCTTTATTTCCGTAGAAATACACTGTTTAATTCTCACGTAACAACGTTACGTCACATACACCACACAATGTACCAAGGTAGCTGACCAAAAGAAACAGCGTTCTGATTACACCTGTTTACATCAGCTCTCGTTACATCTGTTCACTTCTGTTTACGACATCAGATCAGCTGTTTACTGCTTACGACAGACTCTTGGCTAGTCGTCGCCTTCTTAAATACCTCATTGAATAGTTCGACACTGTTCTGTAACAATCACGAGATATTTCTGGAAAAAGCAAGACCTTGAACGTTCTATCACCTTCCAGAAGCGTAACTTAATCTATGCCGGCAAGTCCTTTATCATAGCTATCTTTATTTGCTGGCTCTTTGTAAACACAAGCCGCGCTATCGTAGATAACGGCTTCGCGACAATACCTATGTGTTGGACTCATATTGTTTTCTCTACTACTGAAATTCAAGCAAAAAATAAGCAGTATCTCAGAAAGGTTGGCTCAGAAATGCCATAAAAAGATCAGAATTATTGCACTCACATGATTTTCTCTACTCTTATTCAAACTATTTTTATAAACCTTAGGTAGTCCTGAATCTACTTCATGAAAACGGGTAAACATCATATTATTGCTATTTTTTGCAGATATAACAGAAATATGGTGTTGTAGTAGGCTTTAAGGATAGTCAAACGTTTTAAAGCTGGCTGCTACGTAATGGCTTTGTAATTCCGTTTTCTTTGCATGACCATGCGATGAAAAATTGAAACGTCCATTTGAGAAAAAGTGTAAGTATTGGAAATTCAAACAGAAAACAAGGAATATATACAAAATAGAATACTCAAAAAAGATATATCACGTATAAATTGTATGTACATTTTAACAATATCCTCATTTTTGTGCACTAAAATTTTGTGTCTCTTACGAGTTCCGAAGTATGTAAAACTAATCCAGCATGAAGGGGAATTGTATAAGAAAATTCAAGACATATATTTCATCTGTCATGAAAATATGTTAAATATGTGGTATTTCAATAAAAATCATGAACCCATTTGTGAGAAAATAAAAAATTTCGAAAAAGGGTTATTTGGGGTATTTTCTTGAGATTCTTCTTATGGCCCATCAAGAGCGCGCATGCGCAAGCACACACACAGACCTTTTCCAAAAAATACTTTAAATATGTATATCTGGTGAAATCTACTTAATCTAAGTACGTAATAGAGAAAATAAGTATATATACCTAGCGAGTAACGTAACGTGAATGAAAGAATTTTATATGAATTAGTTTAATAAAGCATTATTTAAAGTTGTAATGGACAAAAATGTTTAGTGATTGTGACACATTAAAAGTTTGCTCTCCATTTGTACCATTAAAATATCATTCAGTGTCAGAGATCCATCAACCACATATTGAATCGCCTTTAATATTTGCTGTTACATTTGATGGATGAACTATTACTCCTGAAGGCGTCAATTTCTCAAAATGCTTTATTGTCTATCAATCAAAATGTCGAAGCTGCTTTTAATCATATATTGAACTACATGGTAATTTTTCTTTGTGAAATGTCACTGAAAAAATACAACACGAATCTGCTGCAGGATAACTGGTGAAATTTGGAAGTGTGATTGATTGGTTCTATTACCTCGGTATATGCTTTGATTAAGAAAACAGACCGGCGTAAGAAACATTAATTTGGTTATTGATGTTAGTAACCGTAAGCCGTACACCTAATAATATAAGCCATTGTTAGGATCCTAAAGGAGATTATATCTATTTATTTTATACATGCTAAATCTAGCAGTGAGTGAGATAGGTACAATTAGATTTTCCTTTATTATCATTATTTGTATTCTATAGATGCTTGTAACAGACACCGTTGTTATGGAGAAACGATATAAGAAAAGTTGGACTTTAGATCAAAGTCAGGCACGTATTTAGAAGTCAGTTTCCGGGTGGAGGGGGGGGGGGTACCAAAGAAATTTACGTTGAATTATTTGCTTTTAATCAATAGTTAACCAGGGATGTGTTTTTATCATGTCAGTTGTAATATATTATATTCACATGTCTTTCTCCACCCAAGCTTCTACAAATTGTTCTTAGAAAAGTTTGTTTTTGTCTTGTTTCTTTGTCTGTAGAATAGCCTTGCACATTGAAAAAATTTTGTTCTTATAACTGGGATAAAGTGATATAAGCAGTAATCATATATTTAAAAAGCGAACCACTGATTGATGCATTTGAAGTATTAGTTCTCCTTGAATGAAAAAGGGAAAAGAAACTTAGAAGTTAAAAATTATATACCTTTAAGTAAGTATCTGGGAATTCTAATCAACATATCAGAATTGGTTAACTTTGCAATACATTGTTGTAATTGACATTATTTGTGTATTTTGACGAGTTCTACAGCTGCTGTGCAGTAAGTTTTCGTTTATCTCTTAAATAACATCATGTATGCCTGACAGTGAATACAGACGTTCAGATGAGAAGCTTGAATAAACTTTTTCTGGCTTTATACAGCCAGTCAGCACCACATGGCATGGCATGGCATGGCATGGCATGGCAACTTAGCGGGGAGGTCCGATGCTACAGGGTCGCTCTTAGGATTTATTTTAAACTAAGTTTTATTTCAAATATTTATTAAAGGTTTGAAATGATAATTCATTTGGAGGGTCCGGACCCCCTGGACCCCCTCCTTAAATATGTCCCTGATCAAAGTGATAGTTATTAGGGCAACGAGTGGGATAAAGTAAACAAAATTCACTCGTTGCTCCGGTTACGGTTGGGATAAAGTACTTATTTCATTATTAATATATTACTATCTGTTGTAAAATCATTAGCTGAATATTTGTCATATATTAATTTACCATATCTATAGGATAAAATCATGTATTATACAAGTGTACAAACCTCTTTATCCACGTGTACAACTTAAAACGCTCCTTCTTTGTGTCGCGTTTTAAATTGATCTACTCACGGATTAACTCTCTGCTCACATGCTCTCACTTCTACAGCCTATGCTATTATTTAAATATTCGAGGAATTAATTTTATCCTGGTTGAAAGTTTTATTCAATACTAAACTATTGAAAACTCTAGTAATTATCTATGTCGACATGTAGCGGAGCTAAAATCTAATGTTTTATATTCACGACTTTTTCTATCCACTGTAGTTTATTTTATGTAACAATACTACGTATTTAAAAGAGCTACACTTTTTATCTACTTCATGCTTATTGAAATAAATATTTAAAGAAATAATCAAGAATTAGTTGAAGGTGCAATGGATAGTTACATGCTCTTACATGTAGACCTTGAAATTCCATATTTTATTTCATTGACATTGCGGAAAAACAACTGATCTGCGACAGCACTTAAAATGAATAGGCGCTGAAAATTTCAAACAATTAATAGGTAACTTGAGTGTGGCTGACACTACAGAGAAAGTTGCTTTAAATAAATTGTATGCGTAAAAGTTATTTACATTTTATCTTTAGTAAGTATATATCTACATTATATTGTTTGCCCGTTATTGGAAATTATATAAAACTCCTCTCCCTTCCAGCTGCAATAAGCTGGACTTCACAGGCTATTCCCACAATATTCAAGATATCTTTTATTTTTCAGGCGAATGAATTTCAATATCGCTAGAAACATTATATGTATAAAAAGTTGTTTGAAATTTTTTCTTTGTTTTGGAAATTTTCGTGTCGCAGTTTAAGAATATAGCTACTGAACTTACATATCTAGTATTAAAGAGGCCGGCTGTCTTAGCCATGGTCGCTGAAGCGTATGTCTCTCGCGTTCCACCGCGTAGAGGGTCGCGGGTTCGAGTCCCTCCTTGGGCATGGGTGTTTATGTGTATAGTGAATGTCTGTGAAATTAGGAAAACAGATAAGAAAATTAACGGAAATAATGACAAAACGGTTAAATAAGAAAAACATAGATATATACTTTTGTAAAGAAAGAAAAAAAGTATGTAGTAGAGAATTTATAAAAATGGCTTAGAAGCAAAGAAGTGTTGAACATTTACTACGTGAAATAAATATATCCGTTACTATTAATACTTTAATCCAGTGGCTTGCAAACAACGTAAGTTTACGGTTGTCTATTGCAAGTTAACCTTAGAGTCGATGTCGCTGTGAAATGCAGTTTTGAAAGGAATATTATATATTGAAGATATCTGTTATTTAAAGAAGTGGCTTGTAAGTCGATCTAGGTGGCTCAGTTTCTTAGATGCTGGCTCACTGTCACAAATGTCGCGGATTCAAATACGGCCCAGACCCACATTTTTTGAGTGTGATTAAACCCGACAGCTCCATATGAGTAGATTTACTGGCATGTAAAGGAACTACAGGCCAAAACTCTGGCACGCCGGCAGTGCAGATAAGATGCTAACAAACAACTAATTGTAGCTCTAGTTTTCGTTTTGGTAGAATAAACATACATGTTCCATTTAAAAATATGCAACTTGGTGTTGGAAGTGTTTATTTGTTTACATTTATGGATTGTGCATACCTTGTCATTGTGTGAGCCCCTGACATATGTACATTCCTGGTCAATTGGAATTTTCATATTTTGTTTCATTTCGGAGATATTTGAGGTCGCAGAGTTAGGTGGAACATCCTGTATTTTGTTTTTGGTCATGTTTAACACTCGTTCTCATTTGATATCCACCGCAGGCGGCAGGCACTGACGATACGTGAAATGACTAGAGAAGAAAGTTTTTCTACGTTTGAAGTACCTTCCCTCCATTTGCCAGGTGTATAAACAGAGGAACTCCTGGAATAACCTCAGTCAGGATGCATGATCCTGGCTGGATCTGAACCTCAGAACTATCGCTCAGGAAGCCATACTTCACCAAGTTTAGCCACCAGTGTCAGTGGCTAAATCAGCTCAAAATAAATGTACATAAATAATAAAATAACATAAAAATAAAAAAATATATTAAAATGTTATAAAAATATTTTTTACTCAGTAAAGAAAATGATACGTCACTAGTGTCGATATTTCCCAATTCCATACCACGTCACACGACTGCACAGACCTCTTTTCTCTCCAATGCATGATGTAATTAAATGTAATACTGGCATTTTATGTACAAGTTACAGTTCCATTAGTTCCATTTAAAATCATTACTGTACTGACATATTGTATCTATTTTTTTAAATTTATGTTCTCCAACGTTTATTCATATCGGACGACGAATAAAATGGGTGAAATGGTGCTCAAATGAGCCCAGAATCCATAGAGCTCAGTTACCCATTTCTCTTTCAGGATAAGGGAAAACCCCGTTAAAAACTTTATCCAGGTAACTCATTCTGATCAAGATTCAAACTCAGGACCTATTGAGCCTGAATATTATATCTATTATACAATACTATGAAATACAAGAATTTTGAAGGAAAAAAACGTGGTAACTGTGTGAGTAAAAGGAAGAATGTATGTAAATATCTGTATAGGCTATGCTGCCCACACGCCAAGCGCTTTTTTACTTCTGCCTTTTTAATTTTTACCACCTGGAGTTAAAGATAAACAAAGGTTGCTTCATATTCCTATGTGTTTCAAAATTATCACACCTAAGTGTGATAATTACGTATTTTTCGTATTTTCATCTAAGATATTATCTACCATTTAACACACTAAATATTCGTAATATGGTATTAGATATTTAATGGGATGATTTGGAATTTGGACTATCAATTTACACACCGTTTATATATAGAGCACAAATACATTCACATGAAGTGATTGTCCTAGTTAGAAGTGTTGCTATTAAAAGGGAATGGGATACCAGTTGCATATGGTTTGGAATTCTGTTTTATTAAGGTTAAGGAGAAGATTGTCACCTTCTATATCCAATAAGGTGCCAAAATAGCCTAGCTGTGGATGGGCCTTTGAACCCCACCCCACTCACTCATTCACTCACTTATACAGTCATTCACTTCTCACTTAATATTCACTCTTATTTATGCCTTTGTTTGAAGCGGACATAATACAAAACAAAGCATCTACATGTTCAAATAATATTACTTACCCTTACCCACAGCTTTGTACTAGCAATTAGCTTAGTTTGGCTGTATAACGTAACCAAGAACTTCTTCAATACATAAGCTTAGGCGCATATTAGTTATTTATATTCCTAAATCTACAAGATGTGATGTACTACTTTTAGCACAATTTTACAAATACATTCAGCTTTTATCTTTCAAAATATAACTTTTTCCAAATAAACATTACAAAACCATGAAGTTCACAGTGAGGAAACTCATTAAAACTGTTTTCCGCGGTTTTTCGTATATGTTTTCTATTATTATATCCTTATCTGCTTTACTGTTTTCTAATGCATTCATTATCATTCCTGTTTCTCTGTTTGAAGAACACCACATATGTCGCTAGAGTCATGGCGTTTTCACTGAGTTTTTCTCTTGTTTCTTGTACGATGTCCCTAAAATAATAAATAGTTTGCATGTCCTCTGGCAGTGTCACGCATTTATACACCTCTCACCTCTCGCATGTTGTACAACATATGACTACACATACATGTGCAACAATATTCACTTATGCTAATTAAACCATGTTACATTAACATACCTATGCTCTGTGTGGCATGAAGCGTGGTTTGCATGAAACTTGGTATTAGGTTACTTGTTTAAATCCTGAAATTTTTCAACAGAAATATAATTTTAAATGTAAAATTTGTCCAGACTGTTACCAAAGTATTTGAAGTTTCCCAGATCTATGGTGTTCAATTTTTGTAAAATATTCTCAGCTGAAATTGTGAAACACGGAGAGCCGATCGAGCCTACCATACTTTCCATGAGATTCTTGTACGATGAGTGCTTCTGAACTCAAACAACCGTTTGTCACAAGCTAAACGGATGGGCTCTGTTATCCATAGTTGTTTGGATCAGGATTGTAATATATCGGGAACTCTTTTATCTTTGAAGAAAAGAACAAGATACCTGTTTACTTTGAAGTGGTTATATTGGTGAAGGTAGATTTATGCCACACGATGTGGCGACATATTTGAAGTAGGATTTGTTGTGAGGTCCACGCTCCACACGCGCGAACGGTTTCGCGTTTCCCTCGGTGTGGCGACGCGTGGAGAAGCCAAACCTTACCTCGATGAACTCTCCTGTCTCGAGGCCTTGAAGATGATGGTCTCGAAGATTTCTGTAAATTTTCCTTCCGGTAGCTGCGGCGAGCGATGAGATGTGAAACCTCAATGTCGTGGTATCGATTCAAAAGGAATTTTGCGTTTGGGCAACTGCGAAATAAAATTATGAACACCGTTTCACTTTACATGTATTTAATTCTCGACATCTTTTGCTTCACAAGAGACTTTTTCACTGGTATAGCTCTTAACTAACTTTTAATTTTCTCCTTCGCGTTGCGAATGATGCAACGGTTTTCCACTTATGTTATTTCTCGTCCCGTCGCGTATTCAGTGTATATTTTAATCGTTTATTACACGTTAATGAACGGTGAACTCCACTAACTTCCTGTTGTTTTCAAGAGCTTTTACCCAAAAACAGGTCTACACGCTTCGAGAGTACAAGCAAGAAGAAGAAAGAAATTTAAGTATAAAATTATTGGTTCTTTTCTCTGTTTCGTTGCTAGGTTACCGCAATACTACATTTTGATTGGTTCGACGTCACAATTCGTGTAGATTTCGTTTCCGGAATTTTCTGAATTTGGGATTTTAATAAACCTAAGCATTCTTTGCATCGTCTACATGGCCTGCTTGGTTATTGATTCACATTGAATTTCAGATAGCCATGTGTTTTTTTTTTTGGGGGGGGGGGTAATTTACGTCCCCCAACGTTAAGCCATATCGGACGATGAATGGAATGGGTGAAATGATGCTCAAATGTGCCCAGGGTCCATAGAGTTTAGAGTTACCCGAAACGCGTCTTTCAGGATAAGGGAAAACCCTGGAAAAAGCCTTATCCAGGTAACTCGCCCTGACCGAGATTCGAACTCGGGACCTCTTGAACGTGAGGCAGACACTCTACCACCACTTTATCGAGGCGGGCGATCAGATGGCCATGTTTACTTTATATGTCCATATATGGAATTTTAAAATATATTTACAGACCAATATGCAATATCACCTTTAACTTTGAAGGCAATATAAAATATGTAGTGTTTAACGCCCGCTTTTACTACATACGGCACCGCAGGCGGTGACACTGATGATGCATGAGATGAGGATGGAGTACCAGTGGAATGAGATGGCGGGGGAAACCGGAGGTCCCGGAGAAAACCCGCCCCAACGCCGTGTTGTCCACTACAAATCTCTCTTTGCGGTCGCTTGGGATCGAACCCGGGCCGCCTTTGTGAGAGCCAAGCGGTCTAACCACTGAGCCACGGCGTGGCCGAAGGCAATATAGGACAATATTGCTTGGTTCTATAAGCAGTTGGTTACGCGCTGTGGCGGGTTCATATCTGGTGCAAACCAATGTCTTTTAAATGTGCTTAAAACCGTCAGCCCCATGTCAGTAAACTTATAATTTATGTGGGACGAAATTCAGGCACACCGATGGCGCCGATATGATCCTGGCAATTGACAGCGTCGTTAACAAACAAAATATTAACTAAATATTTTAGATAGTTTAATGATTGGAACGGGAGTTCCCCTCTCGTGGTCAACATCACTTTCTACTTCTCTTTTCATCATGCACTGTTCTACTGTAAATATCAAGATTGTAGGTCGTCACTTTGAACAGTTGCTTTTTATCTGCTTTTAGCAATGAAAGCAAAGGTAAACACATAAAATGTATAATATGTTATAGTATCAAACGAGTTAGGTTCCTATGCCGGATTAACAGAAAAATGTTAAGTTTTAAAAAAATGAAAACGCGTAAGACTTTTTCGTATTCACAATCATTTAAATTTGCATTTCACTTGAAAAGATAAAAGAAAACATAGATTTAAAACTTTAGAAAAATGTATTTTGACGACGGAATGTACTTGCAGTATTTTACGAAAATGAATCTCTACACCGTAGCTGGTTTCTAAGGAGGGTGTGATTTATGTTGAACGTGGTAGAAGCCACATTTCGCAGAGTTTGTTGTTCATTTTATGTCTAAATATGTACGAAATATAGCAAAATAAATTTAATGTTGATCTCTAATTGAACCACTAACTACTTAATTTAGGATAATACCGAATGTGTGTGTAAGCGGACGCGTTTTGTTAAAACTAACGTTAAATATGACATGGGGCATCAAAAACATAATGGTCGATATTTTCTACAATTTAGTAAAATTGCATAACATGGAATTATTACTGTTATCTACTCGAATTGTCATTTAATGATATTGACCTCGTAATTGCTAACTGATAATACTCAATGATGTGAAAAAGTAGATGATTTTTTGTTACAACTATTCACTAAGTATAGTGGCGATTTTTATATTTTATGCTATGTCACTTTACATTTTACAACACAATATACACATATACACCTGCAAATTAATTTAAATATTTTTTCTCATGAAATGAAAATATTTTTAATTCACATTTATACCTTGAAGTGAGTCCCTGTGTTCTTTTGTTGTTATGATAACTGAACTACTGAATTAACTTCTTTGCATATTGACAAATGCGTTTTAATGGATAGTTCTTGTCTGTTTTCTTAGACATAACTGAAATATGTTAGTGCTTCTGTACCTACTGATATGTGAGCTGCTAAAGGCAATTTAGTATTAAAGAAATGGAAAGAAATAAGCAAGTGTCATACGTAGGTTACAAGCCAAAATTTGCTATACTGGGTGTGAATTTTGGTTATCTTATTAACAATATATCTCCGATAGTTAAAATGTCTCATAGTGAGAGAGGATTGATCTTTCAATTAGGTAAATCAAAGCGTACATATCCAAGGATTTATCCGGTGATCATAGTACAAACCCGTAGGACGTAACATATTTCAGTTCTTAAAATCTATGCTAAAGAAATATTATAATGGGAAACAATCATCAAGGTTAAGGTGTTTACAGCTTGGGGGATATTCTGATATCTCTGATTGGCTTAACTTAGATATAGATTCCTACTGGAAGCAACGAACCCTGCTCCAGGCAATGATAGACGAAAGACGCCCCTCTTCTATCCAGTATTATTTTAAAGTAGAACACAAGTTTGAACAATCGGTAATGGTTTTATCTAACTCACAACAACATAACTACATAACATAACAAGTTAGAGAGAATCGAGGAAGCCATGACCATCATTGGTTATATTTTAAGGTGACTACGAAAGTTTTATTTAATGGTTTAGTTATTTGGTACAGAGTACGTTTAAATATCAGATTTTTCTTTTAATTTATAATTAACTTATTATTCACGTGATAAAATATGTCATATTGAAGTATGAAAATAATAGACTGTATAGATATGGTCAACATGAAAAATTCAATGTCACGGCCGGTATTTGAACCACGGATCTCCTGGCTTCCGTCCAGTCGCTCTAACCCATTGAGCTACCATGGCCAACGTGCCGTCATGACATTAAATTCTCCATTTGACTCGTATAATGTCATGACGGCACGTTGGCCATGGTAGCTCAATGGGTTAGAGTGACTGGACGGAAACCAGGAGATCCGTGGTTCAAATCCCGGCCATGGCAATACATTTTTCATGTTGACTATGTCTATCAAAAACCTTAGTCTATATATGGCTAGTGTGGAGAAATTATTAGTTTCCATAAATTAACTAAAATAGGCTGTATGTTTTGAAAGTATTGTGTTTGTGATTACTCATAACATAATTAACGTTGGTTTTTAATAAAGTGTGTCTCACAGGCATTTTGTAATGATTTTTGTACTATCTACGACAATAATATTGCGATGCAAGTGTTGTAAGCCCATCATTGGAGAAACAAGAAACGGAAAATATGAGAGTAGGTCATACTTAATATTATGCTTCTCTTTACTAGTAAAGATAAAACAGTATTTCAGTAATATATCTGAAAACTCTCAAAGTGTTATTTACATCAGCAATACGTGTCTGGATGCGGTTTCATACAGGACTTAATTTTGCAACTCCAAATTATTGTATCACTACAACAAAGACTTCTCAATAATGCATGTGTGCTAAACGCAAAATCTTTTAGCGCTTTAACTAGATTACGTCTAACGTATTTAAAACTTAATATAACACCGTGCTATATTGAAAATAATGTGGGTAGGTATTATCCAATAAAAACCCCAAACTTCCTTAGCGTGCTGCTATAACGAGATTAGTACTCTTTTGTTTACTAAACACAAAGGAGGATGTAATGAAGAATCGCAATGACAGCATGAATTTATTTGACATTTTCATGATAATGGACCTTCCTAATACAGCGTATCACTTAATAACTGATCTAAGGAATAACACCAATAGCTAAAGATTTAGTCGTTTAATTACTGAATGCAGAAGAACTATTTTCATAAAGTAAATGTCATTGTTGACAATGTTGATTGCAGCATATGAATGAACTTCACTGGAACTAGAATTTAATTGTGATTATATATATATATATATATATATATATATATATATATACAGTCCCGATCAAAAGTTTTAGGACACTAAGCTCTTGTTAAGGAAATGAAGGAACAACATATAACAAGCAGCACAATTGATGGAAATAATTTATTTTATGTGATATACATGATTCAACAATATGGAGCATATATTTATCTTGAAATAAAAGCTGACCTGAATAATTTTTACCGGAAAATATTTCTTTTTGTGCTAAACTTTTTTTAAATAAAAGAATATACCCTTTTTAGCAATCACTTTTTTCATACCTCTGGGCATTCTCCTAAGAAGTTTTTCACACACACTCTTCTCCATGTTAATCCGGGATGTCTGAAGGATTTTTCATAACGTTTTTATAAAAGTATGACACTTTTCAAAATTCTCTGACAAGTTCCTCCCAAAAAAGTTCAATCGGGTTCAGACTTGGTAACTGGGGTGGCCATTCCAGCACCTTTAACTCTCCTTCCTCCTGTTTCTTCTATAGGTAGTTCTTACACAATTTGGATGTCTGTTTTGGATAATTATCCTGCTGCATGATGAATTCTGGACCAATTAGACGCATCCCTGATGGAACAGCATATCTGCTCAAAATGGAATGGTAGCTATGTTTATCCAAGTTTCTTTCAGTTTTGTATAGCTGGCCCACTCACTAAATGAAAAACATCCCCAGACCATTAAAGAGCCCCAACATGCTTCACTGTTGGTGTTATGCAGTCAGGATGCTTATTTTCAGCAGGAGGATGCCGAATATACACACGGCGTCGTTGTCCAGAAACCTCGAATTTGGATTCATCTGTCCAAAGAACGCGTTTCCAGTCTTCAATTGTCCAGATTTTGTGTTCTTTTGCCCATGCCAACCTCTTCTGTTTGTTTATGGGTCTAAGTAGTAGTTTCTTCGCTGCCACCCTAGCCCATAAATTAGCTAACATCAATTGTCGCTGCACAGTACTGAGAGAAATTTCTTTGGTGTGACTGGCATTAAAATCAGACTGAATTTCTGGTGCAGTCAGCCTTCTAATTCTTTTACTTTTCAGAACTATTGTTTGGTCCTGTGCTCTGGAAGTACACCGTGGTCTTCCACTTCGTGTCCTGTCCTCGTTAGAACCAAAATGTTGTAACCTGAGAATTGTATAGTTAACAGTGGACCGTGAAATTCTTAGTTTTTGTGATATTTGGCGAACACTATACCCCTCACCATGAGGTGTGTTGATCACTGAACGCTTTCCCAGCTCATGGATGATTCTCGGCCCATTTCCTAAAATAATTTGTTAAATAAAGTATTATTATTAATCTTTACTTTCGCAGTATTGATTTAGAATGCAAAGAATAAAATTTAATAAAATAGTGCAAGTTCTAATAAATAACAATCCAATACTCACCACTACTAAGCGAGGATGCCACAATAATATTGGTAACACTATTCCAATTGCAATAAAGCCTTTGTTTTCTGTAAGACCACAATAAGAATCTGTGTGAACTCAGAATGAGGTCATGAGTAAATGTTGATCCCATATCAGTTTTACACCTACGATTTATCTATTGGTGGTTATGATGCCATAAACATTTACTGAAACATCAGCAGTGGTTTATATAAACGAGATATCATGGACAGTGATATTTCCTCATGATGAATGATCTTAATCATGCTCTTTCTTGACATAACCATAGGAAGTCTACAAATATGCTATCCTAAAGCAAGTGTCCAAAACTTTTGACACTTTATATATATGGTAATGGATTCCAAGATAAACTTTCAGAGTACATTTACATATTAGATTTTCTTTTACATTATAATTAAATCATTAAAATGCACCATCTTGAATTTCTCTAACTTCCTCTTCATTTGACCAAATTTCATATGCTTGAGAAAACAAGAGATAGACAAAAAGACATCTCCAAGAAGACCCTAGAATTCTTTATATCAAATGTTCTATTCCCCCATCGTGTTGCTTTCCAAATATTGGTCGTAGTTAGTTGAATGTTTTCTATACTTTGTTCAATTAATTTTGAAACATGAAGTAGCCGTTCTTTTATTCATTGTGATGGCTGCCTCTGTAGCGAGGGTGCAACATGTTTGCCTCACGTTCATGAGGTCCCGAGTTCGAAACTCCAAGATGAGTTATCTGTATAAAGCTTTTACGGGGTTTTACGTAATCCTAAGAGATGAATGTTCGGTAACTCCTAAACTCTATGAACCCTAGGCTCATTTGAGCATGATTTCATCCCCTTCATTCATCGTCCGATATTACTCAACGTTAGAGTATGTTGATTAAAAAATTTAATCCTAATAATAATAGTATGCAATGGATTAGGTTCTTTTTATACTGCTGGATTTTGTCCTCGCTGACGAAAATATGCCACAGTTAACCAAACACTTTTTTATTTTAAAAATGGGAAAGGAACTTTTTATGCGATTTATACAAGATTTTATTAATTAGTAGTTTTGATATTAAGATATTACCCATTATTCTCTATTTGAATACCGTGTTTCAGGTGGATGTTCAGCATTTGGTCACTCCTGTTTCGGTGGTCATGGAAAGCGGTCTGAAGACGAAGCTCTGACCCAACCGGACATCGAACAGGAACTTACGCTGCAACAAGATGAGATTCCTTCTGCATCCCAGTTGCAGTCACGAATGAGTTTGTCGCCATTCTTGCGACAGTGGGTAGGTAATGGTTCTGTATGTTTATGAGGGAATGACTGGGTCTGGTTACGCTGTGTGAAGGCAATTAATCTCGGTCAACTCGCCAAGCTGAAGTAGAGGTAGAACATTTCCCCACTCTGACATTCTCACACAGAAGGAAACTTGTGACAGTTCTGCACAGTTGGGTCGTCTACCTAAATTTCCTGGAAATTGGTTCTTAGCTCTAAATGAGTCACCAATTCCAAAAACAGAGTGCGAGGGGGGAGAGACTGTGTTTCTCTCATCAGCACCACTCTCTTTACACACAAAATTCTGATACTATTATGCGTTTCAAAAGATGCCTTATCACACTCAGCGTTGCCAGCTTGTTACCGCACTCTTTTTATATTTCCCTCTCTCTCGCACACTCATGCAACATGCAGGTCTGCTTGGCGCTAGATGTAAGGGTAAGCGAATTATATTTTAGAAACTTTTACAATGATGCAGTTGCCAAAATCAAAATTGGAAAAAGAATTTTCGCAAATTATCTATATTTTTAAATACTATAACTATAATTATAGTTTATGAATTACGTGTTTTTCTAATCCAAACGCGGGACACACTTGTTTTACCTACACCACACGCTTCAGCAGTAAGCCGTTGAGCATTTTTGAAATAGAGCTGATTTTATATTCCTCATTGCCCAATTTTTTAAGAACGTGTACACCTTAAAAACAATACTTCGAGCATGACTTCGCAATAATTGTCTTTATGATTGGCCACTAAATTCACCGCAAAAAGCAATTGCACTATTTAACTCTTACTCTACTGTTGTGTAAAAACAACTGAATGATATTGATTTGAAATCTCCAGAGTAAATAAACACTTCTTATCCAGCATTCATTCATAAACATAAGCATACAGTATTCCACAGGCTAACAGGAAATGAAGTGTTTGCTCTTTCTCGAGTTTAACACCTAGACTTATTCACAATAATTCTTTTATCACGTCATGCAGTAGTTTAAATTTCAGTTCTGAGTAATGAAAAGTATATGTATATACATACACACCAACCACTTTGAACTCTAGAGTAAATAGAGATTACGAACCATTCATAAAGATATAATGTGATCAGACACGTTCTGTCAGGGCAGCAGGAAATTTATTGTTTCCTCTCGCTCGAATTCGCTTATTCAAAGTAATTCGTTTATCACGTCAAGTCAAACATTTACGTTTAAGTTCTGAGTAATTACAAATATACGTACTCGCATACATGCTAACCAATAATGATATTCATACAGTGCTTACGTCGCGTCGTCCGATATGACTTAACGTTGGAGGACGTAAATTACAAAAAAAAAAAAAAAAAAGAAACAAACAAACAAAATACGTCGCGATTTATTGTTATATACAGGTAATAGTTGTTTATTTATTTGTATTAGAAAAACTATTTGAGATAAAAATATGGGATTTTCATGGTTATGTTAGATACATTGCTCTCTACCTTCCACGTGGATCAGTTTCGGCAAAATCTGAATTTTTGTCATAGCGCGAATAGTATTTCATACAGATTGATTAGGTTGGCGCTCCTCACACACCACTTAGCGGGAATGCAATATGACAACACTGCAGGACTCCGATTGGTTGCTCAGTTAGTACCGCTCAAGGACAAACACCTTCCCATTTGAAACACATAATAGATAGTGTTTAGGAAGATGGTTTCCTAGTTAAAAGTTACTCTATTCTGTCTACTCTTTCTCTTTCTTAAGTTTTTCAGTAACCTTTTGGAGCAACCTGTATGTACATAAACATATACATAGTATGCCAAATTTGTAACGATATTTATTTAAATTATCATATCCTACATTTAACAGAATATAGCAAAATAAGATTTTCTTAGTAAATCAGGAACTACTGATGGATTATTCAATTTTTTTCAACTTTGTTAATTTGAAGTGTTATATGTTGGTTATAATTAGCATAAAGTATCCTTAAACTTTTCAACTTAATTGTGCTTTAGCGACAGTAATACATGAGTCACTGCGCTTTTAATTGCAATTGATTTCAAAGACGACAAAATGCTTTCCCATTGTTTGAGCTGCATAGGACTGAAATAGAATTGACTGATTTAATCAGAAATAGACGTTTTGAAGCTCTCTGAATGGCGGAGGGGGGCGGGGGAGTTAATACGTGTGTCTGAAAAGTCTATTAAACCTCAAACTTTGTATTTTAGCTCAGCATCTTCCAAGGAAGTGACAAGAAATTTAAAAATATCTGTTTACCCCAAATTTCTCTTTACGTGGAGAAGTATCACAAAAATTGTGTGATTTTATTCAAAGCAGCTCTAAGGATTTGGATTATAATATTGCGCGTTTAAGGTATTTTAATGACAAATGAAAGTTCCATGTTGAATTTTGTGGCAATAATTTCTGAAGTTCTGTTCACTATAAATGACTCTTGCTTAACAGGTAAACCGTAAGAGATAAATATAAGTGTTCTAAAAATACAGATCTTGTTGAAATACACAGCTTATAGCAAATTTGTTTTCGAGGAGCCACCGGTATCCAATATATTTCTTGTTATAGTATCAGTTTTCAATTGTTTATACTTATCTAAATAGGAATCGCTGTTTGATATTTTTTCCCTCCTCAAGATGGAAGGGAAACGGAATTTCAAACAATTAGATACATAGAAATCAGCACTTTTAAGACTTAATTATCGTCAATGAATCTAAATAGTCTATTTTTTATATTTGTGGAAGCTGTTTGAGTGATGTATCACTCAGAGCACCTACCCTTCTATATTGGGCGATAAAGACTACTTAATTTTGATCGGAGATCACATTATGAGGCTTAGGGTTCCTTTACGTACAGCACGGGAGCATTGGCTTTATCCCGCCCCCCCCCCCCCGAAGGAGCCAATGCTAAGGACTTTTACCCAAATTAAATAAATAAAATCCATTGACTTCCATCGTGTTTGAATCCGTGATCACGGGTATCAGAGATCCGTACTTTGCCCTAGATTATGGAAAAGACAAAGAAAGTGTCTAATAAATTCATTTCTGTCTCGTATATACGAGGGCGGACCCAAAAGAAACCGGAGGCCAAGGGCGCTGCCACTCGTAGACGTAGTGCAGCGTTCTCACGCTAGATGGTGTTAGTAAAGACCTTCATAAAACATCTGTGCAGACGGCGTCCGTGTAGAACTGAACGTGCAAGTGTGGTATTGTGTTTCTCTGACTGTTGGCGGGTTACCTCTACGAAGTCGTTATGGCAACTTTAAAAGAACAAAGAGTGTGTGTGAAGTTTTGTTTCCTGCTTAAAAAACAGCAACGGAGACTCACCAAATGCTTCAGGAAGCTTTCCAGGAGGACGCTATGATGCGTCGAGTGGTTTGGAAGCTGTAAACGTGGTGAGATGTGTGTTGAAGACAAACCTCGTTCTGGACGCCCTTTAACATCGCGAAATGAGGAGAACATTGAAATGGTCCGTCAAAAGATCAACGAGGATCCTCGTCAAACGATCGACCAAATTTCAGCAGCGACAGGAATCAGTTGGAGCTCGTGCCAGCGGATTTAGAGGGAGGATTTGCACATGAGACGTGTTGCTGCTAAATTTGTTCTACGCCTTCTCACACAAGAGCACAAAACCATCCGCATGAATGTGTGTCAGGACTTGAAAACAGAGATTGCATGTGATCCAAACTTCTTGAACAAAGTCATTACAGGGGATGAGAGTTGGTGTTACGGGTATGACCCGGAAACCAAGCAAGCGTCCAGGCAGTGGAGGACTCCCAACTCTCCCAGACCAAAAAACAAGCAAGGCAAGTGAGGTCAAATGTGAAGATGATGATCATTGTCTTTTTCTATGTTCGTGGAATTGTGCATCGGGAATTCGTACCCCCTGGCCAGACTGTTAACTAGCACTTTTACTTGGATGTTTTAAGGCGTCTGCGAGAGGATGTGAGGAGGAAACGCTCGGAACTTTGGCGATCAGGTGACTGGTTTCTGTATCACGACAACGCTCCAACACACACGGCCTTACGAGTGACCCACTATTTGGCATCTCAGAGGTGATCTGTCGTTCCCCACACTCCGTATTCGCCGGACATATCCCCGTGCGACTTTTTCCTATTTCCGCGAATGAAAAGAACGCTGAAAGGGGAGCGTTATGACGATGTGGAGGCGGTAGAAACAGCTTCGCAAAGGGCACTGGACAATATCAAGAAGAGTTCCAAACATGCCTCCAACAGTGGAAAAGGAAACTTGACAAGTGCATCGCATCTAATGGAGAGTATTTTGAAGGTGACAAGTAATTTTGTAAAAAGGTTCATCAATAAAGTTTTTATGACAACAATCCGGTTTCTTTTGGGTCCCCCCTCGTATCTCGATTACGTGAACTAAATAGAGAAGGCGTTTGTAAGATCAAGTTCTTGAAGAACAGATATAGAAAGTTATGACAGGTAACATATAAATGTTTTTAACAATATCATGTAAAAGTTTTCCCCCCATTTCGTTATAGTAGAACTATCAAATTGTTGTTTTCACGGCAAACCGTACGGCATTAGCTCACGTATCATAGGTTGGGAATCTGTGGTTTAAAGCAGTAAGCCACAGTTTAGTTACAACTAAGTTGTGACCTGTGGTTTAAGCCAACTCTACAAACTGACAGGACTATTTGGAAGTACTGTTTTGGTATAATACAGAACAGTTTGCGCTTAAGCAGATATTCTGAAACTCTTTTGAGTTGAGAAACAGTTCAACACTAAACAACAAACACGGCAAACTGTCGCTTGGTTCCGCAGCAAAATGAAGAGAGGAGGAGAAATGTTTGCTAAGTAACGATGTATAGGTTTGCTCTGTTCCTCTCGCTAGAATGAGGCTATAAGAAGTATATTTGACATCAACAACTCTAGCAGTTTGTGAGAAAGATTACTACTAGAGTTTCAACATACTAATAAAAGACTTAGGTCCCTTAGAAAACAACGCTCTTATGCTAACTATACTGCAATTCGCGCGACGTTGGTATTTCAGTTGTTAGCACAATCGCGTGAATTTTGTGAGTCTTTTCGTTATGTTGAGAATATAGATATTTCTAAAAACAGCTAGACTGGTTAATGCCAAACACATTCCTTACAATCATATTCTCATATGATCCTTCTCAAAATAGTCTCCCCTGAATGCGATGCCCTTGTCCCAGCGTTTCTGCCAGTCTTCAAAGACACGCTGGAAACAATTTTTGAGAGATCCTTCAAAATCACCTCCACAGCCTTCACCACTGCTTCTGATCATGGATAATGCCTCCCACGAAGGCGTTTCTTCAAGTTAGGTAATAGAAAAAAGTCACATGGGGCTAAATCCGGACTATAGGGAGGGTGAGAGATGTACTTTACGTTGATTTTTGCAAGATACCCAGCAAAAAAATTGGCAATATGCGGCCATGGTGCAGCATCCAGCCTGCTTCACGGTAATGTGGTCTTTTGCGCCTGATATGGACTTGCAATGTTTTCAGGATATCCCTGCAGTATTGTCCAGTTACTGATGTGTGTGCAGGTACAACATGCTAATAAACCATTCCATGAATATCAAAGAATGAGATGACCATAACTTTCCCAGCAGAAGCAAGCACTTTTGATTTTTTGGGGGGTTGGTGATGAATTAGATTTCCACACTGAGCTCTGCTGTTTGCTTTCAGGATCAAAATGATGTAGCCAAGTTTCATCAGCAGTGACTACGTTTGAAAGAAACTCCGGATCTTCCTCTAAAATCAACTTTAACTGCATGTTACCTTCATTGTAGTAGTAGGCGATACTGAACATGTCTGAACTTGCCTGGTTCTCACAGGCGGGAACCAGGAGTACCAACAATGTAACTGCTACGGCGTGTTTGTTTCACAATTACCTAATATAACATAATAAGACTGAATTTTAGTGTGATAAATTATGTCCGTAAAAAATTATGATCGTTCTTTATTCAACAGCCCTCGTAGAAAGACGCGAATGAAAACGTAAATATTTAAAATTGCATTAAAGGCTTTACTTGCCGGCTTTATCAAAGGAGATGCTGAAACTGATCACCGTCGTTGTCCATACATTCTTGGCACCCCTTTAGGAAACTATCACTCGCCGTAGTTCAAGTTGTGAAATATTGGCAATTTTCTGACCAATAATTCTTCCAGAGTGCGTAGGTTTGTCTTGTACGTTTTGTTTTAAGTTGCCCCAGAGATATGTTTCAATGAGGATCTTGATTCCACCTTCATTGATATGTATGTACAAAAAATAATCTTTATTGGAGCTCTGAAAAACCTTATTTGAACCCCTTCATGACGAAAAAAACTGATGTATGGTTTGCCATTAGTAGAGAATGAGCTATAAAGTCAATTTTTTCGGGTCAGCAATTGACAACCATATATACGTTGAAACGATATAAATGATTATTAGTAGTGTAAAAGTATGTGTAATTTGTGATTGGCCGTAGTAATAATGGTATGACGTAATATGCTGACGTAGCATTAAATCGGCCAATCACAAAATTAATATAGGAGTAACGATAGTCACGGAAAATCAATAATCTTGGTAGAGATGTTTTGTAATCTGAACAGTGATGAATAGTTGTGCCAGATCAAGAAGTTTATGTAATTAACCGAAGTTATTTATCAATTAAATAAGAATTTATTGATATGCAGGAAGTAGCCTGCAATTGACTAGGAAAGGAAGTTCAAGTAAAATGTAATCCAGATAATACAATTAAATTGTTACAAAATTTGACTTCTCCGAAACTTTATTCCGAACCACACTTGAAAGCTAGATGTCACATGACTCTTATTTAATTAAACACAATCATCAAGAAACAACTCAAAATACAACGAATTAACCCTGTTATATCTGGCTTCTCGACTTGGGTCTTCGAAACAGTCAACGTGCATCCCATCTCCAACATAGAAGTTCTGCTACAACGTGAATAAAATTTTGTAGCCCACCTCGGTAACGCGGTGGTAGAGTGCTTGCCTCACGTTCAAGAGGTCCCGAGTTCGAATCTCGGTCAGGGTGGGTTACCTGGATATGTTTTTCCGGGGTTTTCCCTTATCCTGAAAGACGAATGTCGGGTAACTCTAAGCTCTGTGGACCCTAGGCTCATTTGAGCATCATTTCGCCCATTCCATTCATCGTCCGATATGACTTAACGTTGGAGGACGTAAAATTACATAAAAAAATCACAATTTTGTCAACCACCTCCTCCCAACTTTAAATAGAATTAAAAGATAGGGAGCGTGATTTTACCTTGTGTCAGTAAGATTCTGCAGCATACCTTACGGTCAATATTTCGATGACAATTGAAAGTGAGTTTCAGAACAGAATTATTAGTAGAGATTTGTGGCCTCCTCGGTCTTCCAACCGTAATTTTTATCTCTGGGGTAACTTAAAATATGAACTGTAGAAAACAAACATTCGTACGCTGGAAGAATTAAAACAAAATGACTGCCAGAAAATTGCCAGCATTTCACTACGTGAAGTACGGCGAGTGATGGATAGTGCGGAAAAAAAGAAAAAGAAAGTAAGGGTGTGAAAAATGTATAGGTGATGGTCGTGAGCAGTTTCCGCATGTTCTTTCAAAGGCCTTTATAAGTAGTTTTAAAAGTCCTATAAGGTTTCTACCACGCCTATCTATGATAGCGGCAGGCGGCGACAAGCATCCAGGAAGCGGACAGGCAAAATATCGCGCAGTCAGTTCGCAGGTTTTTGACTCTCACGTTAACTAGGTGAGGTGCCCTGTGCTTCTTTTACCTGATACCCCTCCAGATAGCACAACAATCCTTATACGCTTTCTTGCCAGAGGCTACAGTACTTTAGCTTTATCATTTCTATACATGATAGTGTCACCCGATCGGTGGAACACCCTATAGAACCAGCTGAGAGCGGGCAAGCAGGGGAGGTTGGCGTTAGCCACGCCCCCCTCGTTTGTCTTATAGTGGAGACAAGGGGCGGCTGGGAGAAAAAAACATCACTGCGCCGTCTCTTTCTGTTCCACCTGTGTTCTCGAACTTACGGGATATTTCATCTAATCTAGAACATTCTCGATCCCCCAGCTGACCCTATATAAGCAACACGCCGGGCAGTAAGTGAGTCAGTCAGTTAGTCAGAGTTCTTGGCGAGCAGTGTAAGAATGCAGTTTACGACGAGAAGACTGTGTACGTGCATCGGAGTATTGTATGTAATTACGAATGCAAGTGAAATTGTAACGGACGAACTGGTGAATCGTAATTGTGTGCATTACGCAATTCTGTGTAATTGGCAAGTGTTTAACTGAAGTCGAAAGAAATAAAGAACATTTTTGAGTGGTGAAATTTGACTTTTCATTTCAAGAGCCCACAAAGTCACACTGGTGTCAGGAAGCGGGACAACAACATCACCGAACATTACAACCATGGACGCGGCATTGGAAAAGATTTTGGAGAAGATGATGGAAATGAAGGCGGAACTGACAGAAATGAAGACGGCCAACGGCAACATCACCGAGAAGATGGAAGAAATGAAGGCCGAATTAACAACAGAAACAGAAGCGGCAAATAACAACCTGGCCGCAGAGTTGAAACAAATGAAGACGGCCAACGACAACATCACCGTGAAGATGGAAGAAATGAAGACCGAGTTAACCACAGAAATGAGAGCCGCGAACGGCAGTCTGGCCACGGAAATGAAGGCGGCGAACGAGGCTCTCGCCGCAAGGTTTGAGGAACAGTTGGCCGGCGTGAGGGATAACGTGACGGAGCTGGGCAAGCGGATGGGCCAAGTGGACGAGCGCGTCGAGGACCTGGCGAACCACTTCAATGACCTGGAGGAAAAGGCCGACAATAACGCAAAGTCCCTGAACGCCATGGTTGAAGACGTCGAAGACCTCGCGAACCGCGTAAACAACCTGGAGGGAAAGGCCGACAGCAGCGTCAAGTCCCTGAACGCCATGGTGGAGGACGTCGTCGGCAGGAAGCTGAAGGATTTGAAGGCCGACGCGCCGGGACGCGACACAACATCTGCGCGCGTCAAACCTCCCAAGTATGACGGCGCGTCAACGTTTGAAGTCTTCCGCCGCCAGTTCGACACAGTGGCCAGGCACAACAGATGGTCACCGGAGGAGGAGGCCACACAGCTAATAGCCAGCCCTCCAGGGACGGGCCGCGGAAGTCCTAAACGCGGTGCAGACGACGGCGGCGCCCAAGGACATCTGGGAGGCCCTGGAGAATCGCTTCGGGAACCACTATTAGCCGCAGCATACCGAAGTCAGCTAAAGGCAAGGTTGCAGCAGCCGGGGGAGACGCTGCAGGAGTTCGCCATAGCGATCGAGCAGCTGGCTAGCAAGGCCTTGGTTGACCTGCCACAGGAGTTCGTATCCCGGGAAGCCGCCTACAATTTTGTCGACGGGGTACGGGACACGGAGATTTGTCAGCGCCTAATGCTCGGCGAATATAAAACCATCCACGAGGCGCTGACAGCGGCATTAAGCATGGAAGCGGCCAAGGTGACGGCTACCCCGACGTCGAGAACTAGGAGTATCCGCTACTCGGGAGACCGAAGGCCAGCTGAGGGACGCCGGCGAACACCTAGTGGCCTGTGTTGGGGGTGAGGACAGCCCGGACACCTGCAGAGAGACTGCCCACACCAGGAAGAGCAGCCGGAAAACGAGTAAGGGCCGTCATGGAGAGGGGCACGTCGGCGCCATCACCGCCATCCGCTCGAGTGACACTGCGCGCCGTCAGCCGGCGTATGGATGACAGCCTCATCGCGGACGGTTGGGTAAGAGGAAAGCCGTGCCGCGTGCTGGTGGACACCGGGGCGGCTGTGACCATCATCAGACCTGACGTGGCGAAGGGTTTGCCGACAAGGAAGCCGAGCCGAACATACCAGCTTGTCACGGCATCGGGCGACACCTTGCCTGTGGAGAAGGAGGCCCTGCTGGAGCTGAACTTGGGACGGAGTGCCGTGCGTCCGTGGGTGTTCGTCGCGAAGGTGGCTGAGGAGGTTATCCTGGGACTGGATGCCCTCAGGAGCCATGAGGCGACGGTCGACGTCGGCAAGAAGGTCCTGCGGCTTAAGGGATAAGAGGTTATACTCCGTTAACCCGAAGAGCGCCTTGGAATTTGCAGGGTCGTCTTGGACGAAGACGTGGTTGTCCCGGCGAGGAGCGAGGTGGTGGTGACAGCGCGACTGGAGGGCCAGAGAACCAGGAACATGATGCTGGACCAGAAGACGCCTGTACACGGACTGTGTGTAGCCAGGGCATTGCTGCCGTGCCGAGAGGAGGTGCCAGTGAGACTGCTAAATCCAACGGACACCGATCACAACGTCCAGGCCGGGACGCAGTTGGGAACGTGCGAGCCTGTGGTGAGCGTAACAGCAATCGACAAGACACAGGAGCCTGCGCCGAAGCAACACCTGGGGCCCCGGCTAGAAGGCTTACTGGAGAGGGCGGCCGACCACCTGACCGCAGAACAGCTGGAGAAGGTTCGACAACTGCTAAGACGGTATCAGCGCGTCTTCAGCCAAGGTGATAGTGACTACGGCCGCACGGACAAAGTGCTTCACCGCATCGACACCGGGGACGCCCGGCCTATTCGGCAACCACATAGGCGCGTTTCGCTGGCGAAGCAAGGGGCGGTACGGGACATGCTGGAGGACATGAGATCCAGGGGAGTGATTGAAGAGTCTGACAGCCCTTGGTGTTCCCCTGTAGTCTTGGTGACGAAGAAGAACGGCAAGCTGCGCTTCTGCGTAGACTACAGAAAGCTGAACGCTGTCACCCGGAAGGATTGTTTTCCCTTACCCCGGATTGACGACATCCTGGGCACGCTAGCTGTTGCACAGTGGTTCTCGACCCTGGACCTGAGGTCGGGCTACTGGCAGGTAGCTCTAGACCCGAGAGACAAGGAGAAGACCGCATTCTCGAAGGGCCAAGGGCTCTGGCAGTTCACGGTTATGCCCTTTGGCCTCTGCAACACACCAGCTACCTTCCAGCGCCTCATGGAGTCAGTGATGAGAGGGCTGACTTACGATGCCTGCCTGCTATACCTGGACGACATCATCATCGTCGGGAAGACTTTTGAAGATCACCTCGAGAATCTGAGTAAGGTGCTACAGAGACTGCAGGCGACCAACTTGAAGCTGAACGCGAAGAAGTGCCAGCTCTTCCGCAAGGAAGTTAACTACTTGGGCCACATAGTCTCAGCCACCGGAGTGGCCACAGACCCGGAGAAGACAAAGGCCGTGAGAGATTGGCCTCGCCCGAGGGATAAGAAAGAGCTGCGCAGTTTCCTGGGGCTGTGCAGTTATTACCGCCGCTTCATAAAGGGGTTCTCCAACATCGCCAAACCCCTCACCCGCCTGACAGAGGAACACCGGCCTTATGTGTGGACGGAGGACGCCGAAGACGCTTTCCAGCACCTGAAGAAAACCCTGTGCAGTGCTCCAATTTTGGGTTTCCCACAACTGGGTGGCGCCTTCATTGTGGACACCGACTCCAGCGACCATTGCATTGGAGGTGTCCTATCGCAGATCCAGGACGGCCATGAGCGGGTGATAGCCTACTACAGCAAGACGCTATCCAAGGCAGAGAAGAACTACTGCGTCACCCGACGAGAATTATCGGCGGTAGTAAAGACCTTGGAGCACTTCCACAAGTACCTGTACGATCAGCCATTCCACCTGAGAACTGATCATTCCGCCCTAACCTGGCTATTGAGCTTTAAGAACCTGGAAGGCCAGACAGCACGTTGGGTCCAGAGGCTGCAGGAGTACGACTTCACCTCGGAACATCGTAGAGGGAAGAGCCACGGTAACGCTGACGCCATGTCCCGAAGACCCTGTCCAGAAGAGTGCGGCCAGTGTACAAGAGTGGAGGAGAAGGAGGGTGCCGCAGCAGTCCTAGTAGTCACGGCAGTGCCTGCGGATGGCTGGGATAGCGCAGGCCTGAGGAGGGAGCAGCTGGCGGACGCAGACTTGGGGCCACTCTTGAGGGAAATGTAGGCAGGGACGAGACCAACCTGGGAGGACATCGCACCGAGGAGCGCCACCTACAAGTCGTACTGGGCCCAATGGGACTCGTTGAAGACCAGAGAGGGCGTGCTGTTCCGGGTATGGGAGTCACCCGATGGGAAGACGCAGAGAGAACAGTTGGTACTTCCCCGGAGTAAGGTCCCGGAAGTCTTGGAGGAAGTGCACGCCGGTACTTCGGGAGGACACCTGGGAGCGAACCGAACGATCGACAAACTTCGGCAGCGCTACTACTGGCTGAGACTCCGAGCAGATCCTGAGAGATGGTGCCGTCAGTGTCACGTGTGCGCGGCGAGTCGTGGCCCCCAGACTAGGAGCCGGGGTTGCATGCAGCAGTACAACGTCGGAGCACCATTCGAACGGATCGCCGTTCACATTGCTGGACCGTTCCCAGTTTCCGACCGAGGCAACAAGTACCTAATGGTGGTCGTGGACTACTTCACCAAGTGGCCGGAGGTGTATGCCATCCCAAACCAAGAGGCAAAGACAATCACAGACTGCCTCGTGGAGCATGTATTCTGTCGATTTGGGATGCCGTTAGAGCTACACAGTGACCAGGGTACCAACTTTGAGTCCAACCTAATGAAGGAGGCACTACAAAGGCTTGGGGTGAACAAGACTCGCACTACGCCTCTACATCCCCAATCGGATGGCATGGTCGAAAGGTACATCAAGACCTTAGAGGAACACCTGAGGAAGGTCGTGGCCAGCCATCAGCGAGACTGGGACGTCAAGGTGCCACTGTTCTTGCTGGCCTACCGCTCGTCTACACACGACACAACTGGGATGACGCCAGCCAGCTTAATGTTCGGCCGAGAGTTACGCCTCCCTTGTGACCTGGCTTTTGGAAGCCCTCCGGAAGCGTAACAGCCAGCGACCGAGTATGTGGAGAACTTGGTGGACCATCTCCACGACATGCACGAGATGGCTTGCCAGAACATCCAGAAAGCGAGCGACCGCACGAAGACCAGGTATGACAGGCAAGCCAACAGCCAAGGGTTCCAGCAAGGTGACCTGGTCTGGTTGTACCGTCCTACCTGGACCAAGGGACGCTGCCCGAAGCTCCAGCAGCCATGGCAAGGACCGTACCGGGTGGTGAAGGGGATTAACGACGTGGTCTACCGCATCCAGAAGGTTCCCCGAGGGAAGATGTTGGTGGTACACCTGGATCGCCTGGCACGCTACGATGGTACTGTTCGGGACGACCAGCTTTGAGGAGGGAGCAGTGTCACCCGATCGTTGGAACACCCTATAGAACCAGCTGAGAGCGGGCAAGCAGGGGAGGTCGGCGTTAGCCACGCACCCCCTCGTTTGTCTTATAGTGGTGACAAGGGGCGGCTGGGAGAAAAAAACATCACTGCGCCGTCTCTTTCTGTTCCACCTGTGTTCTCGAACTTACGGGATATTTCATCTAATCTAGAACATTCTCGATCCCCCAGCTGACCCTATATAAGTAACATGCCGGGCAGTAAGTGAGTCAGTCAGTTAGTCAGAGTTCTTGGCGAGCAGTGTAAGAGTGCAGTTTACGACGAGAAGACTGTGTACGTGCATCGGAGTATTGTATGTAATCACGAATGCAAGTGAAATTGTAACGGACGAACTGGTGAATCGTAATTGTGTGTAATTCTGTGTAATTGGCAAGTGTTTAACTGAAGTCGAAAGAAATAAAGAACATTTTTGAGTGGTGAAATTGGACTTTTCATTTCACGAGCCCACAAAGTCACAATAGATTTGCCACCTATCCTTAGTTGTGCGGAATTCCTTTACAATAAGATTAATTACACGTTCCACAACAAAAGTAGTTGTCGCCCAAAATAGAAGTAATGCACATTGTGCTTATAATCATTCTTGTTTTATACTATTTTACTAATCCACTGATAGGTATTGGTACATCCAAAGCGGTTAAAATCCTCAATGGTTAAAATCCCAAAGTATATTTTGTTTAGGATATTTTTACTTTCTCTACGTATAGGCTTGCTGTACTCCAGAAAATATTGAGATCACTTAAATGCAGAAAACATTTTTAGAAAATAAAACCAGTCTCCCCCCCCCCCCCCGCTCTCTCTATGAGCTGATATAGATATCAAATACGTACCAGATTTTTATTAAATGCAGCATCCTTCAAGGAAATGCTACGAAGATTGTTTCAAAACTTGTACTTATAATTTTCATTTAAATATAATTTAAGATATTTGCCTATGCAGTAGAATATATATTTTTAATTTTCTGCGAATAGCATGTAAGCTTCTGTTTATTCTACTCCCATTTTGTTTAATTTCGTATAATTGCTAAACTGTTCAAGTTAAAGAATAACTTACAGCTTGTTAAAAAGCATAGCTTATGTTGAATATTTCCGAGATATTATATGTATTGTGGTCTAAGCACGTCTGAGTTTTCATATACTTCATACTTTTTCTGTTTTGAGCTGCTAAGTAGTCGTTCATTTGTTTCTGGTTGTGATGGCGAAGAATCCAATTTCAAAGTCGCAAACAGTGACCCGCTTTTCTTAAACTTGACTGTAGCCTCAGCCTCCTTTTCATTTTCACAAACAAAATATGTCCGCCTCGGTAACGTGGTGGTAGCATGTCTGCCTCATGCTCAAGAGGTCCCAAGTTCGAATCTCGGTCAGGGTGAGTTACCTGGATAAGGTTTTTCCGGGGTTTTCCCTCATCCTGAAAGACGAATGTCGGGTAACTCGGGCTCATTTGAGCATCATTTCACCCATTCCATGCATCGTCCGATATGACTTAACGTTAGAGGACGTAAATTACAAAAAAAATAAAAAAAAAATGAAAACAAATCTGTGAACATTTATCACGACTAACATGAAGTGGATGGTGCAATATTTTACAAAAATTGTTGTAGAATGGGTATATGGAGACAGAAAGTGTGAGAGGAGAAATGGAAAGAAATGCATAGCGAGCAGATGGCCTAAAAATAGTTACGGGGAAAAATGGAAGTAGAAATTGAAATATTGGGAAACTGTTTTGGAAAGCTAAAGGAAAATGGATGAGAAAAGTGAAGAGTGGAAAAGAAAATATGCTGGGATAAGGGGAAACAGCAAAATAGAGCAGAGGATAGAAGGATGACTATGCTACTCAGCAAGGCTAACGCAATGAGCAGGGGAGCCAAGTATTTTAATTAAAACCGTGAGTCATTTTGGATAAAATGAAAGTGTTTTAAAAATATTCCATGGTTAGGATAGTTTGGCTTGGGAAGAATCTTTAAAATCTTCGTGTCGTGTCCATGAAAGATGCTCAACTTGAATACCAAGTATTTAACCACTTTTCCTTATTGAGTTATACTGTTCACACACTCAAATACACGGATCTTTTTCGAAAAATAGTATGAATTTTTAGGTGGAGTACAATACTTCCTCTACTTAATGTATGTAATAGAGTAAGTGACAAGTGTATTATAATGAATGCTATCAGTATAGTTCTGCTTTGATTAGCTACCTGTTAAGCATGTTATATGTCATTGCCTAACGAAATATTGACTGCCGTTATCACTGCAGTTTGTATAGCAAGTTGCCATATTGCAAGAATATTTCAAATTTTAGTTTTATGATTCCCAGTGGAAATGAAGGGGAAACGTCGCAATTCTCTTTGTTTCCTCTGTCAACTATAAAATTTTCAGAGAAATCCCAAGTGGGAGATTCGTTTACATCCCTGAACAGCTGTGCAGTGCATTGCAGTGATGTTTTCGGGAAATGAACGGACTATCTAACCTCGTTTAAAACTTACTCTCACTGAGCATACTTTGGAAATCCGTATTTGTAGTAAATAAGCATTTCTGGTATTTAGATGCTGCTAGGTAAAAGAGACTGATATGTTGTCCTCCAATAATCTTTTTATATGCATGTATTTATGCACGAAAAACTTTCATAATATGTAAACAAATATGCTCAAAATATTAAGACATGTAGCAATATTGACAAAATAAAATCAAAATGCGTCTATGACACTGAAGCGTTAAGATATACACCCGTAACCCAGCATTCTTGCTTACTTATTACAGTTAATTAGTTAATGCCAGAGGTTCTACTCCCATTAGTCCTGGACCCGTAGAACCAAGGACCCGGGCCTCCTTCGACCAGGGAGTTACCGAGCTGTCCCAAAAGGGCGCCCGGCGCCTCCTTGGGGCTTTCCATAGGGCAAGACCTAGAGACTAACAAGCACCCCTCCCACGTGGACTCAAGACGGGATGGAAGTGGATACGCCACTTACGCGCGCCAATTCCAAAATGGGAAAGCTACCGATATGACCTCGGTGGGGCCGCCTAGTGATCTAGCAATGCTGGCTAGGACGCGGGAATATTAATGGCTTCCCTCAATCCCGTCCGGAGATGTACCCGATCTCCCACGGGTATCGGGTACCACTGCCCCTTCGAGTCCAACCCAATCCGAACAACTGCCTATCATGGAGGGGCTCGAATGTTCGGCCCGAGGTTCCTCTAGTAACGTCAGAGGTACCACGAGTGCTAGGGGTCCACAGCGCCCGCACCATGGCAGCTGAAGGGGACGGCTCCCCTTCCCACCCCTCCGGGGCTGCTCATTTATTACACGAAACCTTGCCCTAATCCATCTACAAGTACCACGCCACTGACTTGAATGACCTAAATTTTCAACTGGTGAACGACTGTAAGCATACCGGAAGACATAGAGTCAACATGAAAAATTCAATACCATGGCCGGGATTTGAACCACGGATCTCCTGGTTTCCGTCCAGTCGCTCTAAGCCATTGAGCTACCATGGCCAACGTGCCGTCCTGACATTAAATGCTCCATTTGACTCACATATTTCCGCTGTAAACCACTAGGCATTGAATTTATCATGTTGACTCTATCAAAGATCTTAGCCTATATACGGCTAGTGTAAAGAAATGATTAATTTCCATAGGTTAACTAAAATATTAAGAGTTAAATAATGAAGCCTGGGACTCGATGGTAAGTCGCCACAAACGGTGTATCTCGAATGCCAGAACCCCTATTGGTTTACTGGGGAAATATGCGAGTCAAATGGAGAATTTAATGTCAGGACGGCACGTTGGCCATGTTAGCTCAATGGGTTAGAGCGACTGGATGAAAACCAGGAGATCCGTGGTTCAAATCCCGGCCATGGCATTGAATTTTTCATGTTAACTCTATCTAAGACCTTAGCTAGTATGAAGAAATGATCAATTTCATCCAATTAACTAAAAAATTCAGGAAAATTTTGGAATTAAATTTCTATGACTGTAAACGATGGAATATTTTGAAACGTTTTCCTTTGTGTAAATTATTGTTAAACTTTTATAAATATTAAGACATCCAAAAATAAAATTGATACTGTACTTAATATTACGAATAAATATAACATCACAATTGTAGCCAGATCTTTATGGTGTTAATGGGATGCACGTTGACTATTTCGAAGCCCCAGGTTGAGAAGCCATATGTAACAGGATTCCTTCGGTGTAGTTTGAATTGGTTCTTGAATATTGTGTCTCCTTAAATATGAGTCATAAGATCTCTTCTTTTCAAGGATGGTTACGAGTGAAAGAAATAAAATTTGGATAAGCTTAATTTCGTAATATATAATTTAATTGTATCATCTTGATTACATTTTACTGTAACTTTCTTTCCTAGTCAATTATTGCAGGATAACTACAGCATATCGTTAAATACTTACTTCCTTAATAAATAGTTTTAGTTAATTACATAAAATTGCTTAATCCTGCACGTCCACTCTTCGAAATAAAACTTTCACCTTCTCCGCATCCTTTTTCCATAAAACTATTGATTTTTTCCCCATAACAACCGTCCATTTCTTTACACTGGCGTCACTTATATCAATCAATACACATATCTTGTACAATTTTTCCTATAAAATCTCACTTCCACACACTCAACATAGACATTATAATACTTTTAAACACTTTTCCTAATTCCAAATAGCACCACCAAGCAAATAAACAAAACTAACAACAAAAGCCCATTACTCTTACCACGAATAACGTCGACTTGAAGGTGGTAAATACGGTAAAATACCTTGGCGTTATACTGGATTGTAAATTAACATTCCGATCACAGTCCGCCTCGGTAGCGTGGTGGTAGAGTGTCTGCCTCACGTTCAAGAGGTTCCGAGTTCGAATCTCGATCAGGGTGAGTTTCCTGGATAAGGTTTTTTCCGGAGTTTTCCCTTATCCTGAAAGACAATTGTCGGTTAGCTCTAAGCTCTATGGACCCTGGGCTCATTTAAGCATCATTTCACCCATTCCATTCATCATCCAATATGACTTACGTTGGAGGACGTATTTTACAAAAAAAAAAAAAAAAAAAAAAAAAAAAAAAAAAAAAAAACGATCACACTTTGATTATATTGCTGAAAGAGCTGCAAGCTCCTTGGTGCCCTTGAAACAACAACAAGACCCACCTGGGGTCAGAATTCTAGTATTCTTAAAATTATATAGTGCTGTAGTGCCCCTAATTTTGTATGGTGTATCTGTATTCCAGGATTTTCTTAACAAAAATGGGCTATTAAAAAACTTGCACAAATTCAAAGGGGATTCCTCCTTCGCATAATTCGAGGATATCGTACAATCTCCACTGATGCAGCTCAGATAATAGCTAACATCGAACCTTTGGCTCTCACTGGTTTAACCGCAACTATTACGAATTTAAGACATGAACGTGAATGTGCGTCTTATCTGTCTCACTTAAAACTACAAATCCCGGAGTATCCTACCACAGCAGGACACCCATCAAGTTTTGTTACCTGTTTAAAGGAAATATGTTAATTTTCATGATTATTACATGTATACAGACGGTTCGCGTTTCCAATTTGAAGATAATATATCTGCAGTAGGATGTGCCTTTGTTGTTCACGAAAACCAAACGGAACTAACTCACTCCATGTTTAAATTGTCACCTGAATGTTCTGTATTCCAGTCGGAGCTCTTAGCAATTAAAGAAGCTATAAAATGGTGTACTGTTAATGGGAACAGTGCCCGTATTCTTAGTGATTCACAATCAGTTCTACTCGCTATTAATGATAAATACAATTTAAATTTATTAGCAATTCATGAAATCAGAAACTTGCTTCAAAACCATCCAGGACATATTTGCATGGAATGGCCTAAAGGACACAGTGGAATTTTAGATAACGAGAGAGCTGATTGCTTGGCTAAGAAGGCTGCAGAATCCAATCTTCCTTTGACATACCCTTTATGTCCTATTTCTAAAGTAAGGAGAATAATACATCAACAATTTCTTGAAGAATGGAACCAACAATGGCTAACAACTCCAAATGGAAGTTTAAATAAAACCTTGTTTTTCCCTAGTGTATATGACAGAAGACAATGGGAAACTCTTGTACCAAATTTTGTTTTGACACAATTTTTAAGTGGACATGGTAAATTTGGTGAATACTTTATCACGTTATCACTTAACATCCAACCCCGAGTGCATGTGTGGTGAAGAATTTTAAACTGTGGTTCATCTCCTTTACTGTTGTCCCATTTCCTGGAGAGGAAGACAAGAATTAATATTCAAGCTAGACTCTCTAGGAACTGAATTTTCTGCTCCGCTCACATCTTTGCTAATGAAGCCATAACAGTATAAGTACTTCATGATGTTTATAATCTCAGTGTTTAAGCGTCTGAAATAGTTTAAATTAATATGCATTAGATTAAAACATCATTTCTTTCTTCTAGTATTTAAAATATTTTTGTTAAAATTGTATATTTTATGTATCAACTCTAACCCTAATATATCACTGTGTAAAATAGGGTTCAATAAATCTGGATAAAAAAGTAAACAAAACTCACTTTCAAGGCCAAACAAAAACAAACTGTTACACACTTCAGCTCATTTATAAGAACTCCGTAACAGTTGTCCATCTTTAGGACCGCGAAGGAACGGTTACCAACAAGTAAGGTAGGAATTCACCAATGTGACATGGGATTAGGATTTCATTACGGAGGGGATTCGATACGTAGCCCACCATGCTGGGCCTATTGTTCCTATGCGCCCGGGAAGAAGGATGAGGCGAAGGAGACACAGGGCGGCCGATCCAAGGAGCCACGATAGTACAGAGGACAGGGTCCCTACAGTTTACTTGGATAGAGACCTCCCCCGACAGGCCAGGATAACGAATTCGCTGCCCTACGCGGGACGGCAAGTCCGGCAGCGGAGCCCTAATGGTCCCAAGACAGGCGACCCGAGCCCCAAAGGTCCCTGGCTGACGGTCACGAAATGGTCTCAGCAAAGGAGCGGAGACTGGCAACCGACCTACCTGAGGAGGAAGTAGTTTACCTTAGAGCATATCATCCTGCCATGCACCGCCGAGACACCCGTCGACACTTCTACCCTGAAAGAGATCACCAGATGAGAGAAGATATCAAATGATAATGGAGATGAAATGGAGGGAGAGGAAATTCGGGGGATGTAACTAACCTACCCAGCATTCGCCTAGCGACTAGAGAAAATCCCCGAAAAACCCCATGGGTCAGGTAGGTCGGCCACGGGAATCGAACCCGGGCCTCCCGAATACGGACCACAGAGGAAACCACCTGAGCCATCCCGTTCGGTGATGTGCCACGAACATTGTACTGCGTGTAAGATATCAAGATGTCCAAGTTTCAAGACTGACGCAATGCTACACATTACTCAGAAATGTCATACTCGTAAATCCAACATGAATATAAAAGAATAAAACAAAAATATACCTTATGTGTATCCAAGATAGGAAATGTGCAGTTACTGAAATATTCTATTTATTAAAACAGGCAAAATATGCATTATATGGTAAATTATTGGAAATTAGTATTTATTTCACTAATTAATGTACATTCTAACAACAGAAAATAAAGATGCATTTGCATTTAAATCCTATCCCTACTGATTAGACACTTAAAACGATCACACTACTCAAACATCGTCCGAAATATTAACATTTGCTTAAAAATAAGACAACTATGAGCCACGAGTTGAAAATGTGATCATTAATTATACTTTTGTCAAAAAGGAAGTCAAGTTTTTAAATTACTCAACTCTATTTTGTACATATCCCAGCAGCTACAATCATAATGAACACTGCATATTTTTGAGTAAACGCAACAATTGCAAAACCTGACAAGTCCTCACTGTAACTGATAAAGAAACCTCAACAGATTAAAAACAAACGAGAAACAAGCTTCTCCCTTAACTCCTAAGGGTAAAATCGTACGGATTTTATGCCAACTGGAGAGTAAAATTATGTTATTGATCTTCTGTAATCAATGGTTTTCAATTAGCATTTCGTAAAGAAGTGTGATATTGACATATCAATTAGTGCTCCGGATTTCTCTCAATTGTAATTGTTACTTGGCAGCTTCAAACGTAGCTGACATCGATAATTACACAAGTTGCCGGAAACGATATGGCTTTAATGTACACTCCTCCATTCTGCTCGTTCTGGCATTCTCAACTCAATATTTAAATATACGAAAGCTCCTCTACAAAAGTATCTCGCACAATATGCCCATTTTCCTTATCTACTGATGAATACATGGTAGAAAAGTCTGAAAAAGACACAAAAAACTGGCACAATACCCAGTTGCCAATAAATTAGGAAAGGAACTGCTGGGGGCGAAGTTTACAATTTCGAAAAGAGTTGAATTAGCGTGTTGTACCTATTTCCATAAAAATTAATGGCGCGTTTGTTTGTGGAGTTTGCACGGGTATTGAAGTATGCGATGATGTAATAATGCATGTGTGTGTGCGTGTGTATGAATGAATGCATGTATGCATACACGAATGTATGTATTCATGAATGAATGTATATATGCATATATATTTGTGAGAGAGATAAGCAGATAATATTTAGATGCCAAACTTGCCCAACTCTGAGATGCAGAGCGAGCATACCTCCCTCACTCCTGAGATCTTCAGATCGAATCTTGGTTAGTTTATGTTACCCTGATACGGTTTTCTTCGGAGTTTCCCCTTATTCTGAAAGATAAATTGGGGGCTCATTTGAGCATCATTTAATGTATTTCATTCTTCCTCTGAAATATTCTATCAGGTTTGAATGAATGAAACAAACCTAAAATGTCCCGTGATGGGCAAGGGCCTCCTATCAGATAGGGAAAGCTCATCTATTCTAACGTGGTGATCTATTCCACGTTAGACGCTGGACATGTTTATTGTCACTTTTGTCTGATTATGCGGTGCACTATTTTGTCATTGACTAGTAAAAATGCTGTTTAGTGCTTATACTATTCCGTCTTTAATCACTACTATCCAGTATTTGCACTATTCACTATTTCGCCGTTACTATTCTATATGTTCATTTTTCACTATTTAGTCACTGCTGCTCCGTATTTACACTGTTCACTGGCCACACCGTTCTGTATTTACACTATTCACAATTAATTCCTACACAGATGCATCTCCAGGGATTTTCACTCTCTTCTTTCTCTTGCTAACCTTTGACCACTGCTGACCTGCATATTCCTTGAAGATGTTTGTCCATCTGCATCACGGTCTTTCTTGTAGTCGTTTTCCGATTCGAGGAACCCATATGGTGGCCTTGTACGTCCACCTGTTGTAGTCTCGCCACGTGGCCTCCCCATTTGCATTTTAATCTTGTGGCTTAATGTGTCGTGTCTTTGATCTGTCATTGCTGGATCAACGCTGCATTTGAGACTTTGTCTTTCAGAGATAACCCCAGTACTTTGCGTTGCATCTTCAGTTGGCATATTTGAGTTTGTTCTTCTGTTTTGCTGTTAGTGACCATGTCTGATACCCATACAGTAAAACACGGTAGACACAGGTTTCTAATGCGTGGAATTTTATTTGCCTACTTAGGTTTCTGTTTAAGAGTACGTTATAGGACGTTAATCTTAAATCAAACAAACTTCTTACGTAAGTTGACTATCTTTCAGAGATGCAAAGCAAAGATTTCACAAAATTCTACCATTTGGAAACAAATCTTAAACGGTAATAATTGCATATTTTTTCCAACAGTTTTGATTAAAATATTTTATATTGAAGGTATTATATGCATGCCTAAAATGCATACTTTTAATTTTATATAGAAACATCTTGTGAAATCTTCGTTATGTTTATTCATTAGACTGTTATTTGGAAAATTCTAAAAGAAAGCTTAAAAGATTTAAAGCGAATTTAATAAAATATGCAGTGCAAGTAAGTTGAAAGCGTTTGTGCGTGTAAACATTTCTGTTGGTTTCTTTTCTTTTAGGCAAATGTATACAATTATATCGCGCACGAGTGTACGAAATTGTAGTTGAAACAATGTCCAAATGGGTCTGGGCTCCCTAGAGTTTAGAGTTACCCGATATTGGATTTCTAAGGATAGGAGAAAGACCCCAGGAAAGCCTTGTTCATGTAAGTCGGGTAATTCGAACTCGGGACCTCTTACATTTTAGGCAGACACTCTACTCTCACCCTACGGAGGTGTGAGTGTGCCCTTACTCACGTTCTTTTGTTTCTGAAGTCATTAGAAGGATATCATCTACTAATAAAAGGCAGGTATATACAAAATATTTGCTGCTATCAGCCCCCTGAGTACATTCCTACAAAATTGTGTATTGACACTATTTTTGCCAAAGTTAATCGCAATCAACAGAAAATTTTGCTTTATTACATTCACGGCATTTTCTGTATCCATTTTCCATAAACTACTCTTTCAAATGCCCATGTCAGTTAAGATAAATTGATTTATTAGGCAAGAAGAATATAGCAAGCTGAAGAGGTGGTACAATTTTGAGAAAGCGGTTCATTGTTTGTTCACTTTAAAATTTCACTACTTACATGATGACGTGAAACAAATGAGTAGCAACTTAATAGCTGACGCAAGTAAAAGTTATATGAACATTCAAAACAATAATATAGCGGAAATTGCTGACACACAAACATTCTGAAGTACAATACTTCTTACCGAGCGGAAATGTCTCAGGCGGTTTCATCTGTGCCGCGCATTCGGGAGGTCCGGTTTCGATTGCCGTAGCAGACTCACCTGACCCATGGGCTTTTTCCGGGGGTTTCCCGAGTCGCCAAGCGAATGCTGAGTAGGTTAATTACATCTCCCTCCACTTTATCTAAATTATCATTTCACATCATATCTCATCTGGTGGTCTCTTTCAGGGTAGAAGTGTCGGCGGGTGTCTCGGCATTGCATGACAGGATGATATGCTCTGGTAAAACTTCCTCCTCCGTTAGGACGGTCTCCGGTCTCCGAACCCGGGCTAGTGGGGCCGTTTGCTGACCACCGTAGTGTGGGATGCCTGCTGCACTGGCCTGCCGGGGAGTTTCCAACTGGTAAAGTGTAGGGACTCTGCCCCGGAGATGAAATAGAGAGATAGGAAAATCGGGGAATGTAATTAACCAACGCAGCATTCGCATGACGTGCCGGGAAAGCCCCCGAAAAAACATACAATACTTTAGTCATAATCGTGGGAATTTTGCATGGAAAACGTAAGTGTGGCTTTGCGGAGAGTTCCATGAAGATGCAAGATGTTTGATTTGAAAACTGAGTTTTGTATCCAATTTCTCGTTGTTGAGTTATACAGTAGACACAGAGAGAGGAAGAGAGAGTGAGAGAGAGAGAGAGAGAGAGAGAGAGAGAGAGAGAGAGAGAGAGAGAGAGAGAGAGAGAGAGAGAGAGAGAGAGAGAGAGAGAGAGAGAGAGAGAGAGAGAGAGAAGGCAGATATATAATGAGGGGGATAGGTAGCAGTGAATGAGTGAGGGCATGGGGTTTAAAGATCCGTTGACAACTAGGTCATTTAGGCCCGGGTAGATAGGATTTAGGAATAGAGGGTTTGGGGCTTTTCCAACAATTGGAACACAACATCAAAATAGCCATAATCGGTCTCAAACTAGAACGATCCTGTTATTAACTTATGTAAAGCAAGAAAAAGAGACAAACTTCCTTTAATGGGATGCTCTTAGGTTGCTGAAAGGGGTTAGAAAATTCATAGGTGTTTAAGGAGGCAGTACCTGATGGACGCCTTTCTGGAAATTCAACCTGGAGACACTAAATATACAACAAATATTTTGAAAAACACTAATGTTATAACAATGTTTTTTTCCTAATTCGTGTTAGTGATAAATCTGTTGAGAATCAATGGTAAATTAAGTTAAGTTAAAATTTAGTTGCTCAATAATTGAGGAGGATTGTATTTGTGCAAACCCAATGTATTATCTGCTATAAGGTATAGGTATAGGGTAGACAAAGTAAGGGGACATGTCGCTCATTGTGGCTAACACCTCTCAGGAGGAAGAGATGAAATTTGAAAATCCAAGGAGGCGTTAGGGTCTCAGGCAGACAAATTGCAAATTATCTATCACATTTATATTGAACATCTGTGATTTGTCTGTCTGGTGTGCCTGGTGTGTATGGCCTCCTTGGGTTTTTAAATTTCATATATATAGTAGTATAATACTCCACCCAAAAGTATATCGATATTTCACTGGAAATACATTTTTGGTGCAATTTCCATGGAAAGAAGGATAAAACAGCTCATTAATACTTAGGTTCTAGTCATTAATACTTACATACCAATAGAAGTTACATAATACCCAATGGAATAGTACCAAATTTTTATTTATTTTTGCTTTTTATGGTTTCTGCAAGTATTCAAAAACTAATAGGATAACCATGAACTGTAAGTTACTTATCAGATATCAAATGTTAGAGCCCAATCTGATAGGTATCACTTACCTACAGTTTTTAGTATGCAATGTACTATTTATGCATAAATAAAAACAAAACTTGATTAAACACCAAACTTGGTATGAGAAAATTGCCACCCAAAGTATACTTTACATGGAACAATTTTAAAAAACTATTAGTATTTTAGAAAACAGGTTTATGAAGTTTGATTATAATTACATAAGTTTAAGATATTTTCAAAACAATATAAAATATATATTGAATTTTCTGGGAATGAACTATAAAGTTATCATCATTTTAAATGAACTTCATGTAACTGGTAAACCATAAGAGATATCTAAGATAAAATGTTATTGCATTGAAAATGTAGATCTCATTAAAGCATTCAATTCATCTCAAAATGGTTTCTGGTTTTAAACATTTCCAAGGTATCTTTGTTATTGGTTTGAATTTTCAAATATTTAGCAGTTTTCTCAAAAGGAAAATCATATTCTATTATTTTTACTTAGTAATGAAACATAATGGAATTTTGAAGGCATCATGTAGTAACTAGTTCTTCAAAGATGTGGCTATCACTTACAGAGTACTTACTATACAGGTGTAACTTTGTTGGTGTCACATACTTGGGGGCATGTTTCTGACATTAAAACAGTAAATGTATATTGGATTGAAAATCACTTATTTCAGAGTTAAGACACAAAATCAAAAGTTACAAAACTTTCTCCGAGTTGCTTCCTCTTGCTTCGATGCCTACAGTAATTCTGCATTCCATGCATACTCTATTGATAATTAGTGGTGTGTTTCATATTTGGTCTAATCTAGTTTGGATATGTTATCTCAAAATTAAAACATCAGGTAGAGGAATTATATAAACCAAGGACTTCAATCTCCCAAGACAAATTCCAATGGAATTAAATCAGGCGATTGAGAAGGCTATTCAAAGGGTCCCACTTCACCAATCCATCTTCAGAGAAATTGATCATTAAAAAAATTACAAACTATAACACTAAAATGAGCTGAAGCACCATGTAAAACCACATTCATTGGATGATGTCCAGAGGCACATTATCAATTAAGTGATGCAACTAATTTCTGACAAACTGGAGATAGTTTGTCTATTCAGATGCAGAGGGAAGAAATAGGGACCCATGAGGTATTCATGTATGATTCCACCCCAAAAGTTGAGATAGAATCTTTGTTGAGGGTTGTCCTGTTGTACTTCATTAGAATTTTCAAATGCCCAGTTATGAGTGTTACGAAAATTAAAGTTGCTGTTGCGAGTAAAACCAATCTCATCCATGAATAAGACACATGCTAGAAAACTGATGAACACAGTGCACTGTTATAACCAGTGGCAGCTCACGTTGTCTATACCAAGTGGGGCCGCACTGATTATTGAAATTTTAGCTTACCTTAATTATTTGAAGATGAACTGCATACAACGATCTTTCTTTGTAGCAAACTTATTCACCATTCTCTCGTTGAACTTCCGGATATTTTCTATTATTATTTCTTTTTCTATTGACAACATAGCAAGTGCAGTTAACCTATCTTCTCCAATAATATTCCTAAGGAATGTTTTAATTATTTTCAGTGTGAAGAAACAGCGCTCAGATTCACTTGTTGTTAGAAGTAGAGTAATAGTTATTTTCAAAAGTTTTAACACTTCAGAAAAAGTGGAAGAAAGATTATTAGTTCTAAGATAGTGAAGTAATTTTACAGCACCACCAATATTCCTGAATCCTTCCCTTGAATAGATGACTGAAAGTTCTGCATGTAGTTTGTCCTTATCAAACACTGGGAACATTTTTATGCATTCACTGAACGCATTTTCTGGAAATATTGAATTAAATTGCTCAAATTGTGAATCTTGTAGCAGGGAAGACACAGAAAGATGTTTTATAAACTGGAAGCAGAGATTCAATTGTGACAGTATAACATCACATAGTTCCTTGTCTGCTGCTGCTCTGGTCTGTGTGTTTGAAACAATTTTTCTTTTGTGTGGGTTTTCTGCCGCCAAATCACAGTACTCCACCGTGTTTCTTACTTTTATAATTTTAGCAATGAAAGCAGATATGTACACTGGAACTTTCTGTAGTTGATTGCAGTACTTCTACATGAGGTCTAACTAAATGGAAATAAATTAAGCCAGAATCAAAACTCATTATTTTCAAGATACTCCAATAAAGCACTTGCCTAATTTATTGTCGCACTGCTTGAGATCTCTGATTTTGACAAAATTTCAAAACATTTTTTAAATGACTCCTTCTTTTCGTAAACAACATTTAGAGTCCTTGATTTGTAGTTCCACCTCGTTGATCCACCACTGGGTATTCTCTTCTTAACACATGATGATCTGTGTGGAGAGTGGAAAAAGGTGGTTATAGCTCAAGGATTTGAAAAAACAAAAAAATCCTAGCATTTGTGTTTTACCTGGCAGCTCTCTCCATTATCACATTCAGTTGATGAGCTAAGCAATTCACACTACAAGCATTGGGGTACACATCTCTAACTTTAGCTTGCACTCCATTGATAGCCCCACTCATTACCGCTGCACCATCAAAATTTTGGCCTATAAGTTCCTTCTTATTTTCTTTTAATACGTTGCCAAGCTCAGAAATTACAACTTCTGAAATTACATCAGAATTTTGCCCATTCGGAATAAAAAATACCCAGGACTACCTAAGGCATTACAATACCTTAAGACTAATACAAGTTGAAACATATCAACAATATCTGTAGTTTCATCGGCCATAGCAGATAAACATGTCTGTACATTTACTGACCCAAGGGTAGCAAAATTAAGCATTAATATGGTTTTTGGACATTTCAAGTTTATGGCATTTTTCATAGTCTCTTCAAGTCCGAAACTACCTTTTGAACCCAGGCAATGTTGGCTGCGTCGCCTTTAATTCCAAATAAAAGACATATTTCATATAAATTTCAGGACTGAAACACCTGCTATATTATTAAATTTTAGATGAGTCGCATTTTTTAACACATCTGCTTCACTACGAAAGTGAAGCAGATGTGTTAAAAAATGCGACTCATCTAAAATTTAATAATTTTTCGCTTCACTGTGGTGTTCCAATACAGTTGAACCTGCTATATTGTTTTTGTCGGCTTGTTGCACTTTGAATAATGTTTAACACAGGAGTCGGTCTTCCTTGCACCTTAATGTCACATTTCTCTTGCAGTGTTAAAGCATCAAAATGAAGTGACTTTAAATACTCGACTGAATTACTAATTATTACAACCACATCATTGATAGCAGTATATAAAGTCACATTTGATTATACTTTACTGTAAGGAACAAAAATATATTTGAATCACCTGGAAATGTTAAAAAATTGTCTGATTTCAGGAAAATTTGCACGAAATTGCACTTACACCGCTCTTGGGACTGCAAACATTGCAGTCCAGTGAGTTCACTAAGCTAGGGGACGCGCAGTAGGTCGAAACATGAAGCGGGGGCTAGCAGAGGTGAAAATGGAAGCAATATGCACATTAGTGAGCTGGATTGGCAGCCCAAGACGGAGAAGCGGCTTCACATATGAATTTGCTGCACAGTCTATGAATTTGTTGTAATGACTTACAATATATATGGGTGTAATCTATTCAATTTAGGCAATTAAGGCAACAGCAATAAAATTAAAATTTTCCCTGGGGGGGGGCAGTCCCACAGCCCTCCTTTACTGGCCGCCACTGGTTGTAACACATATTGGCAGAACGATCTTCTTGGCTCAAAGTCTGTCTCATTTAATCAGTTTTCTTTTGAACAAATTTTTCTTGTTAATGACATTTTATGGTATAAATTATTACATTTCTGAGAAACAATGGAAGATAGCTAAATTCAATTTTATGGTGATTTAAACGTGCCCTTAAGGATTTAATTTAGTGTTAATAATGCAGTTAATTAATTTTAAAGGAATAATTGCTGATGAAGTTTAATAAAAAGTTAGTATGCCTTTAAAGTAAACCTTTCTTCTTTAATTTATAAATGCATTGTACAAAAGATCAGGGTATTTAAATGCATCCTGTAAAGAATTGAATCTGCTATCTTAAATAGCTTCTCAGATAATTAGTCCTGATAATTTTTGTATGGTGATAGTTTCTGAGATAAAAATTCAGCATTATTAACTCCGGCGACACAGGACTTCAATCACATGTTAAATATATAAATGCTAATGTTATGGAAGATTTAAGATGTTTTATAAAATAACATCTGTATTTTAAAACTAATATATTTTGTTACAGTTGCAGTCATACCGCCGAACCACTGGAGAACTGGATGAGAAATAGGCCTATCCAAGAACTCTTGGTATTTTTGTCTTCATTTTCTGTATATTCTTGAATTACTATTATCTAAATATGCCAATAGTGAAAACTTATTACTTTAATTCTTTAGAATATTCATTAAAAGGTAGATATAGCATTTGTTGTAGGCAAAAAAAAAAAAAAAATTATTTTATGATTTAAGGGAAGAGGTCATTAAAATTCCAAATTTTGTCTTTTATTAGCCATTTATGTATACAACTATCAAGCATGAAATATTCATACAGTGAACAAACAAAACCAAAGACAATTTCAAAACTACTTACTCTTTAAATTTACTTTCAAAGTGAGTCAACATTTGTTGGGTTACTTTTGCCCATTTTCACTGATCTCTTGCTTTAACCTTTTCAGCCTACGTGATTAGATGGAGATATCATCCTTGTGTTACCTTACACTGAACACTACTTAATTTAAATGCAATTTATTTTGAAAATTAATTAGTGGCTGAAAGGCCAAGAAAGGTCATAAGAATCTTAATATAAAGCCCAAATTGGTTGTTTATGTATATAATTAATTTTAATTTGGATTGGGAAAGAAAGTAATGTATGTATAACTTTAAAAATGTGTTTATTTAATTAAAATAAAAAGAGGAAATGTACACTATATTCATATCTTAAATTTGCTTTAATGATGTATTGTTTACAATAAAAATAAATGAATATGATACCTATGCTTTGGTTTTCTTCCACCCTACAGTATTATCAAACTGTGTATAACACCTTTACTACCTCAGTCATCCATCAGTTTTAGTTTGAGCATACATGTTCGGGTTAGGCCCACTCTAATATGAGTGAGGTGGCTCCACATGTACAGTATACATTCAGGTGCACTAGGTTAAATTTCTGTTAGTACTTACATGTTTACCATGCATATTTTGTGTTTTAACTGGGACGGTAGTTAATCTATGGTGATCTGCCTTCTACAATGAAATTCCTATTCATCATTTTCTGTCCCTATCACTTCCTTTCATTTTTCAGGGTTAGCGCACTAAGTGTAAGCAGTTGCTGTATTGTAGGACATTAGAATTGTTCTTTGGAAAGATTTCTCTGTGGTTTTGGTGATCCTTCTGATACTCCTTTGCTTCCTGCAAAGGTTTCTTATCCAGATATTGTCGCCCTGTGCATACATATCCTGTTTATTCCTTATTCCCATGGGTCATGTTGGAAGCATAAAGGGTCTATGAGGGTCTACATTATTGGAGGCCACTTAATTACTCCTTACTCTATACTTTCTCAAAGTGTTTGTATCTCTCAAACTATATTATGATGAACTTCAGCATCTAACATGAGACAGTGAATAGGGAATTATAACAACAAAGGTATAATAATAGTTTTTGAAACGGAGGAGTCAGAATACACTATCTTCAATCACCCCTATGTATAAGATTGTCATATAAAAAGAAAAGAGTTTATATACTAGTAATATAAGACATTAAATAAAGGGTAACAATTATAAAAATATTATTTTGAGATAGGCAATATGAAAGACTCAACATGAAAAATTCAATGCCATGACCGGGATTTGAACCACGGATCTCCTGGTTTCCGTCCAGTCACTCTTAACCTTTGAGCTACCATGGCCAACGCACCGTCCTGACATAGCCTATATACGGCTAGTGTGGAGAAATGATTAATTTCCATCAATTAACTAAAATAATAAGAGTTAAATGATGAAGCCTGGGACTTAAGTGCTTACAATAGTAAGTCGCCACAAACGGTGTATCTCGGATGCGAGAGCCCCTAGTGGTCTACCGGGGAAATATATGAGTCAACTGGAGAATTTAATGTCAGGACGGTGCGTTGGCCATGGTAGCTCAAAGGTTAAGAGCGACTGGACGGAAACCAGGAAATCCTTGGTCCAAATCCCGGTCATGGCATTGAATGTTTCATGTTGACTCTATCCATCAAATATCTTAGCCTATATACGGCTAGTGTGGAGAAATGATTAATTTCCATCAATTAACTAAAATATGAGAGACTATTTAAAACCTTTTAAAGAGCTACCATATTTCAAATTATATGCAACAGAAGAGGCTATAAAGCTTCTATGAGTAATATGTTTAACAATTGGAAAATTTAATGTTACGCTGGCATGTTGGCTATGATAGCTCACTGGTTAAGAGCAACAGATGGAGCCTGATATATCCCTGGTTCAAATCCCAGCTAAGGTTTTAAATTTTTCAGTGTGACTCTACCTATCCAAACCTTAGCCTATACACGACTAGTGTGGAAGAACGATTAATTTCCATCACTAAACTTAATAGTGGTAACAATAGGACATTAAATACTTACAGCATAGTAAGTTACCACAAACGGTGCTAATCTTGTATATGAGAACTTCTAGTGGTTTATTGGGAAAAATATGAATCAGTTGGAGAATTTAATGTAATGTTGGCAAGTTGGCCATGTTAGCTCAATGGTTAAGAGCCACTGGATGGAGACTGGGAGATCAGTGGTTCAAATCCCACCTATGGCATTGAATTTTTCAGTCACACTCTCCCTATCCAAACCATACGCTACACAGGGCTAGTATGGAAGAACCATTAACTTCCATCAAGCACAGAAACCACCACCACCATCACCACCACCACCATCACCACCACCACCGTTATCATTGTTTTCATCATCATCATCATTATTACTATATGTTTTACTAAGAATAAAACAAGGAAATTTAACCTTAAGCATATTTGATTTGAAGGTTATGACAAGCTAAGCACTGAAATTTGAACATAAGGCAGATACTCTCATTCTCTCTATCAGAAGATAACAAGTATTCTAAAAATGCAATGTTAAGATAACAAGGCAAAGCTTTTGTGATGAAGTGACATGGTATACTTATTCGAGGCATATCACAGATGCCAGTTTTAACACAAGATATTTTCCAATGTTCTGGAATTTTTAAAGGCAGTTCAGTATGCCATCCAGATGGACATCCCATTTGGAAGCATGCTCCAATGTAATATCAGAGTGTGAATAGTCATATAACATACTATTTTGAAGATGACTCATTTTGTAACAACTGTATGAAGGGAGAATCTTGTTAACACACAGAATAAAACAGGTATCTGTTTAGTAGCCTCCTCTTGTAATTTAGAAACTGATACTCTGAGTCACTGCCACCACACCTGAAAAATAATCTAAACAGCAGTCAGGGCGGTCCAAACAGGATAATGAAATGTAAGTACCTACTATTTCTATTCAGTTTATATAGAAAATTTAGTGTACATTTTCAAGTTTCCCAGTTAAAACTTACAGCTAATGTTTGGTGTGTAGCTTCTTATAGTGACAATGTATGCTTGTGTTACAGAAATTTCAGAGTGAACTTTCAAACGAGGGGTTCTATACTTCCCTAGTGATTATCACCAGTTTTAGAATTTTTGGGTTGTGCACCTGTTTCATTAGGATAAATTAAAGCTTTTTAAAAAATACCAGAGTGTGAAATTTTCTTCATAGTTGCAAAAAGAGGAATTTTTTTATGCACCTTTTTCTGTTTTTTGGGATCAATATGTCTTTTTCCATAACCATATCCATGAACTCTTTACCTCTTTTTTCCTTTTACGTCTCAATCCATTTTATTCTATATGATTTGTAACCAATGTAAAATACTTAACTTTGAATTTTAACATTTCAGTTTTCTATAAATATGTGAATAGCAATTAAATTAATTGGGAGTCGATTAATAACACAAAACAACACTCACTTTTAAATTTTCCCGGAACCGGTTTCTGAGGCCTTCCCTCTATCTTCAGCCGGACATCGACTTGTTCTCATTGGTGTAGCTGGCAATATTTTGTCATCGGTCTCCTCTGGTGGCGGTTTGAGGAACTTACTGAACAAATCTTTCTGGGGGATGTCGAAATTGAATACTTTGTTCCTATTTTTTGAAATAAAGATTTGTTCCCATGCGGACAGTTCTTCTTTTCCTGTTGTATGTTTTAGTAATTTTGGTTCTGGATTTATGTTGTGGTTTTTTTCCCAAAAATGCGTGGCAACTGCTGATTTTTCTAAAAGATTTGTTCAGTAAGTTCCTCGAACCGCTACCAGAGGAGACCGATGACAAAATATTGCCAGCTACACCAATGAGAACAAGTCGATGTCCGGCTGAAGATAGAGGGAAGGCCTCAGAAACCGGTTCCGGGAAAATTTAAAAGTGAGTGTTGTTTTGTGTTATTAATCGACTCCCAATTAATTCAATTTATACAACAACACTGTTTTCAACACTTCCATGAAAGGGTTTTGTGAATAGCAAGCTTATCTCTTTTAATAAATCCTGTGTAGGACTTGAAAGTATACCTGTAACAATGGAAAATAATTAAGTATAGCACAAATCATGTTTCTGTCACTTTAGCGCAACAAAGTAGTGAGGGAGCATACCTGAAACAATGGAAAATAACTAAATATACCAGAAATCACCTTTCTCTCACTTCAGCGCTATGAAGTAGCCCACAATAATACAATTGACAGTGAATATATATGAGGCGCTAAGAACCATAGGGCTCAAAACACAGAAACATAATTTTGAGCAAAATAGACATTTGTTAAAATCAAAATTTCTGTACAAAAAATTCCCATTACAAAGTATGAGATGCCCATTATTGTTGAGTCACCCTAACTCAACACCTCATAATTTATATTACGTGGATTGATAATGCTTTGGGATGTCGGGGGTTTTCCTTAAGGTTGCTCTAGCTTTGAGACCCCTATCTATGGATCAGGGTGTAGGACGTCCTTGATTTGATGTAGGGTTCTACTAAGGAAACACACATGACTATTTTTGGCACACTTTAATGTTTTACAAACTATTCACATTCATTCACTCGCTGCTAGACAACTTGTGTATTTTGTTTGTTGAGTCCGCAAGTGTATACGTGACTGTTACCCATCCGTGTTGCTTTCAGAAGTTGCCTCTTCGCTGTCAAGTGTACGAGTGTGTCCTTCTGTTGACTGTGGCTATTATAAAGTTTCGCAGAAATATTTGCTCCATTGTCTGATATATTCCTCTGTTCCCAGGAAAAACCCTTTTATTGTCTACACAAGCAATGATCCCGTTTAAAATGGGTCAACATTTGCTGTTATACCTGGGGCATTTTGCCTTGGCATTCCTAAACTACAAGCTCCACAAATCTTAACCTCCTTATATGTATGTAACTTTATTTATTTAAACTTATTCTAATGTTATTTTACTAGGCACTACAACGACGGTTTCAAGTACTCTTACAAACATGATGAAAAGAGTAAATTATGTTGGTAACACTAGATAAAAATTGAACAATGCACAGCAACAAAATGATACTTAGTGCCTTGCGCCCTTTGTAAGAATATTAGGAAAACTTGTGAGACAGCTTCTTATGAATGTTTATTAAATCAACGAGGGCCTAAAGCACAGCTACAACTGGTTGATCACAAGGTCGGCAAATGTCAGAAGCATGCATGCATGCTAAAATCTCAAAATTGACGATGTTGTGCTTTAGGCCCTTATGTTCTTAGCACCTCATATCATTCTATACTTTTAATTTAATCAGAATCAGTAGCCTGCTGTTTCTGTTTATGAGTTCGTTACTGGATAGGTGTCATCTGTTCAAGTGGAGGTAGAGTCCAAGGTTATGCAGAGATATCAGTAATCACATATGTGTAGTTCCAGGTTCTACAAAGAAATCCCAAAAATCACTGGGACTGCAGTTCCAGCATGTATGAGAATATTTTGGTAATTGTCACAGTGTTATATAAGAGTTTGTGAGCAAATGAGTGCGTATTTAGTGCAATTATAGGCTATCATTACTTACGGTTTGAGAAGCCGGTGTTAATCCTTTGTTACATTACTAAATAAATGTATTATTAGATTTTGCCAAAGGTATTTAGTACCCAATTTACCATTCTGACTCAGCAATTCAAACAAGAGTTCATAAACACTGATGACACTGTTATGCAGTGTGCTATTTGCAATTCAGGAATTTTGTTATATGAGATATACCAGTGATATCACATTTAGCACATTCCCAGCTTGAACAAGACTCTTCAAGGAAAAATTGTGACAACCTCATTATGAAATGCACTTCAACACAGTTTTTCAAACAGTCAAATTTTAAGAAATTCAGCATTGATCTATGTGCAGCTCCTACATAAGCAGGAATTCCACTCAGTAAGCTGAACCATCCAGCCTTCAAGGTAGTTTTTAAAAAATACACCAAGTTGGTGATGCCCAATGAGAGTGCTTTAAGAAGAAACTACATAGACCCTCATGAAAAAACTATTTATAGTCGTCTTATAGCACTTCGTTACTTACATTTTTATATTATGGAGGGACTAGTTTTGAAAGCCATTGCATCCACAAGCAACCTTGGTACCGACTACAAATAGCTTTTTCAATTAATTTTGACAGCACCATTATTAAATTCCTTCAATCATGCATACAATAGACCCTGTTCACCAAGAAAGCATACAAAGAATCAAGGAGAAATATCTGATTGCAGTGTGGTAAGCATTCTGGATGAAGACATAGACTCAAGGGAAAGATATGCATTGAACATTTTAGTTTTTCCTTAACAGGGGAGAAAGTTAAGCTAATGTTATTAAAGTGTATGAGCTGCAGAAAGCCAATGCAGTACAGTAATGCAATCAATTAACAACTTCAGTTCATACCACCAGCTCCATATATAATTTCAGCTGTCAACTAATTAAAACCTTTATTTCCTGAGTTGAAGCACATGACAAGTTTCAGCTGTCGACCAATTAAAACCTTGATTTTTTAAGTTGAGGTATATGACATGCCCTTCACAGAGTTTATGAATCCATAAGGAATGAATTCATATTACAAATCAATTCATCTTTGCCTTGGAGAAGATTCTGCTGAAATCTTCAAGTCATGTAATTGCCTACATGGAAAACACTGGCGTGCCCCTTCCAAATTTTCCTATCACTACTCTCTGAGGTTCTTGGATTAAGCATGCTGTGTGAAAATTTCAAGATTAAAGACTGTACTTTCTTTGGATTCAGTCGATGCAGGTGCAATACCAAGGCACAACATCTTTTGTTATCAGAGAAAATACATAATATGTAGACAGAACGTGTCCATAGCTACCTGATTGCAGCTATTAAAAAACAGAAGAACAAGGTCTGGAAAAGGAAAAAAAAAAGGATATCTTTACTTCAATGAGGGCACAGTTAGATGGCTTTGCCAAAGATAAACTTGAGCCAGTTTTCAGAAGTATCCAGATTTTGAAGAATTTTCCATTCAGAAGAATCTGAATTTCTAGATTCCAGGCTGCAACAATGGAATTTACTGGCACACAGTATATAGATTGCAGTTTCAAAATAGACATTAGAAATTTGCAAAATATTTTTCAATAGAAGAAAATATATGTTTCTGTGTAGACTCAATGGTTTAATGAGTGAGCTAGGTATTGAGTATAAATCAGATGACTGATGATTGTTTATAGATTATCAAAGAGTTCAGCTTAAAGGCTGTGTTACTTCATAATGGTTACGAATTTCCATCTGTTCCCAATTTCCTTCTGTAGATCTTAAACAAAGTTATGAAAGTATAGCCATGATTGCATATATTTTAAAATGTGAGGTTTGTTTTCGGAAAGTACGAGTGTGGTGACCTTAAAATAATTGGTTTGTTGCTTGGATTATAAGAGGAATTCACTATTGTTTTTGTTTTTATGGGACAACTGAGATATGCAAAAAATTTATGATTCTTCTTCCTCCCTTACATATAAAACTTAGGCTGATGAAGAATTTAGTTAAGACATTCAAGAGCGATTACACAAATATAAATATTTGCTACTAAGGCAAACCTGAGAACGTATCCTTAACTGAAGGCTGGAATATTTCCTTCCTAAACTTTCTTTCCAAAAATAAAATCTCATTTCCTGTTTCATCACTTTCCCTTTGGTGATGATGGCAATTGCTGTGACAATGACAGAGACATTAACAGCTAATGCTTAGAAACTTAGGCTTCATACATTTCCCTCTGGTATTGCAGTAATGAGATGGGTTTCTGATTGTTAAACATTCACTTTGGAGTATGTTTTGTTTCTAAATATAAAATAATTCTAACGATTCACAATTTGCTCTGCACGTGGTATTGCTCTTATGCTTCCTTATTTTTATCTATAGTCTGCAACCATTTTATCAAAATATCCTAGTTTATATCTTGGATACTAGGGAACACTGAAGGGACATCAAAGAAAACAAGCACATCATTTTTCTATTTCTATATCTTTAATTTTCTCAATGAAGCCATAGGTATTTCCTGTGTTCAAACATTTTGGTTAATGAAGGTCATGAATTATATTAAGTAACAAATTCCTAGTTTGTATTCTCCACATTAAATTCAATATTAGTAGTAAATGTGTTTCATGCTGTGATACATTGGCTTATAATCCCAAGCTCATGAATTCAAAACTGCTCCTGACTTTTCAGGTGTTGGCAGTAAAACAAAAAACAGTCCATCATCTAGTGGCTGCAGCAATAAAAACAGTAATAATCAACATTCAGATGATACAATGGATTTGTGGAACTAATCCTGTTATAATATGTATAAACACCAAGGATAAATGAAGTTTAGTCACCAGTTACACCACCCAATAAAAAAACTTTTTTCATGCATGTCTCCAAGATAAAAATAGGTAAATTTTAAGGTAAAGGATGTGCTGATTTTGAAAATTGCACAGAAATTTCCTTTCATGTCAGGTACCTTATACTTACAAGGTTTCAGGTAAAATTTATAATTCAAAGTATAAAAATTGAAAGAAGTGTAAAGGCAGTGAAGGACAAGTTAAAATAAAAGTGAATTGAGAAGATATTGACACATTGCTTCACTCACATAGTTTTTCACAGGATATGTTTCAAGAGCTGTTGCTCCCATCATCAGCTGAATCTCCACTGGTGCAAATTATAGTGGTTTCCTCTTTCTCCATATCGTCAATAGATGACATGATGTATTTGTCAAAGATGTCCGGTGGTGGAGTTTTGAAATTCCTGATTCTATGATGATTTTTATTAATGAAGATTTTTTCCCATAGGGAAAGATCTATGGGATGATTAACATGTTTTATTAAAGTTGTCTCCAAGTTAATGTCATGTCTGGTACTCAAATATGAAAAGCAGCTGCTGATTTTTCTATTTCACCATTTTTAATGTTTCTTATATGTTCTTTAGTTCTGATGTCAATATTTCTTTTTGTTTTTCCTATATACATTTTAGGGCATGTTTCACATTTGATCTCATAGATTCCTGCTTTTTCTTTTGTAGTAATTGAATTTTTGGGTGGGCTTTTTAACAAATTCTTGATATTGAATCTATTTTGAGGTGCAAGAACTATGCTGTGTGTTGAGAAGTTTTTGTGGAATTTATTATGGACTGAAGAATGGAAGATAAATTTCTTAAAAATTTTGTTCTCTTTTTCTCCTGTAGTTTCCAGGGTGGTGGTTTCTTTTATTTTCTTAACGTTGTTAAGTTTGTTAATTTTTTTGTCCACTAAATTTGGGTTGAGACCATTGGACATAGCTACCCTTTTTAAGTGTAGGTATTCCTCTTTATAATCTCTGTTTAGTGGAGAATGATCATCTGAAAGATTAAACTGTTGAAAATGGCATGTTGGTGTCATTTTGGGTTGAAACTGTTGTTCTTAATATAATTATCCGTGTGTCGGTTTTCTGTAAATACCAAAAGTGAGTTTGTTGTCCATTTTTTTAATCTTGATGTCCAAAAAGGGAAGCATCCTTTTATGTTTCCAGTGCAAAATTTTATAGCTGGATTTTGAATATTCAGAAGTCCAAGAGTATGACTTTTTAGGTACTACTGCAAAAATGTCGTCAATATAACGATACCAAACTTTGAAATAACTTGGAAAAGTTTTTGTGATGTGGGATTCAAAAGCACTCATGAATAAATCTGCTAAGAAATGAGACAATGGGTATCCCACAGCTAGACTCAACATCTGTTTATAGATCTGTCCATTAAAACTGAAAAAATTATGATTGATACAAATTTCTGTAAGAAACAGAAAAAATTTCACAACTTACAGAAATTTGTATCAATTAGAATGTTTATTTCAGAATCGCTTTTATTTTAAGATTTATAATGTTACATTTATAATTGTGATATAATGATATATGGTATAAGTATTATACATCATGGTGAATCAATATTAATTCAAAATGTTCCTTTACATGCATACAATAACACTTGGACTATATATTTAACAGAGATAACTATAACTCATGCCTCGGCAGGGATGGCCTTCACCTAAATAGGAAAGGTTCATATCTGCTAGGTAAAGTAATAAATAAGGTAATTGAAATCTGCATGCCCCAGGGAAACTTGCAAGTAGTATAGATGATGTAAATCAGTCAAGTACAAAGCAGTTAAAAGTAATGTATGAATCTCCTAAAGCAACTGCAACAGTGATGAATGCTTTTCAAAAGTCAAACAATTCAGCCCATTTTAAGCATAATGCTTTAACAATAGTACACCAAAACATACAATGTCTTAGGAATAAATCGGAAGAACTGAATATACTATTAGAGCACAAGCTAAAAGATACAAGTGTACTATGCTTAACAGAACACTGGCTTAATGAGCATGAAAAAACCTTTATAGTTTATCAAATTTTGAACTATCAAGTATATTTTGTCGCACATCATATAAAAATGGCGGGGTTCTTATCTATGTAAAAGATCATATTAAGAATAAGGAAAAAACTATTACTTATTATTTAAATCAAGAAAAGCATTTTGAGCATGTAGTCACAGAATTAACTGGCATAAGCCGAGTGGCTTTAGCGTGTATATATAGATCTCCATCTGGTTGTTTAAAAATTTTCTTTGAACTTTTTGAAACATTGCTAACAAGCTTAAAAAGAAACTACAAAACAGTTATTATATGTGGAGACTTTAATATTGATTTTTTATCAAATGATGATGTAGTGGCACAATTTAGGACTCTAATACACTCATTCAATATGATTGATATTATTAATAGCCCCACTCGAATAGGAATAACATCAAAAACATGTCTAGATCAAATAATTATTGACAGTAATATCAACCCATACAAAAAAGGTAACTGTAACTATGGAATATCAGATCATAATGCAGTATCATTACAGCTAAACCTTGCAGTCAAGAGCATGCATCAGAAATTTCAAAACAGTATACAAAAACGTGTGCAAAATAATGAAAATATTGAATATTTAATGTACTTATTAAAGAAAGAAAATTGGTTAGATGTAATAAGCAGTAAAGATGTAGATGATAAATCTGAATTATTTGTGAATACTGTATCTCACTATCTGAATATGGCGTGCCCAGAGGTAAAAATGAGAATATCACTCAACTCAAAAAATAAAATATGGTTAACTAAAGGCATCCTAACATCCTGTAAAAACAAGAGAACTTTGTACAAGCAATGCCAGATTTCTAATAATTTACAACTCAAGACTTATTATAAAATCTACTGTAAAGTTTTAAAAGAAGTAATATGTAAAGCAAAGCAACAATTCAATAAGGATTACATACTTAAATCTGAAAACAGGGGTAGGGCTATATGGAATATTGTCAAACAGGAAACGGGTAAAACAAATTCAAATAATAATAGAATTGAGGAGATTTTGATTAATCAAAACATGGTAACAAATCCCCAAAAAATAGCTGAAGCATTTAGTGAACATTTTGTAAAAGTAACGCCATCATCAACATCATAGTATATAACACAGAAAACAAACTTAAGTAACCAAACCTTTAATCCCAATACAATCTTTCTCACTCCAGTAACGGAGAAAGAGGTTGATGGTATAATTAAAGGCATGAAAAGCAAATTATCGTGTGGTCCAGATGGAATCCCAGATTTGATCGTAAAACGGTGCTCATCTTTGATTGTAACCCCTATCACAGATATATGTAACTCTTCATTAGCGGAGGGGAAATTTCCTAAAATATTTAAATTAGCAAAAATCCATCCAATATATAAGAAAGGTGAAAAGGAAAACATTGGAAATTATAGGCCAGTTTCTCTGCTATCGGCTTTTTCAAAAATTATTGAAAGGGTAATGTTTAATAGAATAACACAATTCCTAGAATCTAACAAAATACTATATAATGCCCAGTTTGGGTTTCAAAAGAAAAAATGTATAAATGATGCACTGTACTCACTTGTAGAAGCAATAATGAAACTAAAAGATGAACGAAATCAGACATATGGCTTATTTTTGGATCTTAGTAAGGCATTTGATATGGTGGACCACGACATTCTACTAAGAAAATTACATCACTATGGGATAAGAGGGCAAGCAGAAAACTGGTTTGAATCCTACTTGAAGGAAAGGGAGCAACTGGTGGAAATAGGAAATATAAAATCCACACGGAAAAAGATAAACAGAGGAGTTCCTCAAGGCTCTATTCTGGGCCCAGTGTTGTTTTTAGTTTATATAAATGATCTTCCCTTGAATTTAAGACATGCAAACACAGTATTATTCGCAGATGACATCAATATGGTAATTGGTAATAAAAGTTCTGTTGATCTGCAAGCAATGGTAAACGAGACAATGATAGAAATTCAACAGTGGCTTATAAATAATAAATTAGTAGCAAATACAGATAAAACTGTCTCTATTAACTTTAGTCAAAAAACTCGGTATGACCCCATCCAGTTTCCCATAAACAGCTCCTTTGTAACAGAAACTCAGATTACAAAATTTTTAGGAATATGGATTGATTCCAGTCTAAATTGGGAGCATCATATAAAGCAATTAGGTGAAAAGCTAAGTCGACTGTGCTACGCGTTCCGAATTCTAACAAAGGTACTAAACATTGAGGTATTAAAAACAATATATTTTGGATATATACAACCTATAATTACATATGGAATTATTCTGTGGGGGTCCACATCCAAGTCCTTGTGTATATATAAGATGCAAAAAAGAATATTAAAAATAATTAAAAAGGTTCCCTTAAGAACAGAAAGCAAGCCAATATTTCAAGAATTTAACATCTTACCTGTTCAATGTATTTATATTTATGAAGTAGTTTATTTTATACATAGGAATAGATCACTATTTACAAGTAATTCAGATTGTCACACATACAATACAAGGAACAGTAAAAATATACATCTAAATCATCATCGTCTCAGTCTGAGTCTAGATTTCATCTCTCACAAAGGAATCATTCTATATAATAAACTCCCAGCTAAGATAAAAAATCTAAATAATAAAAATTTCAGAAAAGCTGTAAAAAATATCCTAATAAAAATAATGCCACAGACAATAGATGAGTTTTTGAGAAGTAGAAATGAATAATAAAGTAAATATTGTTTTTTTTTTTTGGTAAAAGTTATGTCTATTACAGTCTAGCTTTTTGGAAGTGTAATACATTAAAAATTGTGTGACCTAAGTTGCATTATTCTTAATTACTATTGTATTATTATTCTGTCAATTACTATTGTATTATTTAACTACTATTGTATTGTTTAATTACTAGTGCATTATTAATTACTATTGTATTCATAATGTTATTGCTCAAAAGAATTGTATTATTCCTACGGGCACAAATTTGACGAAGCCATGAATATTGTATGTTCTTACGGTGAATAAAACTTACTTACTTACTTACTTACTTACTTACTTACTTACTTACTATAATTTCTTGGTAACATGTGATTACCTCTTGTACTACTGTCTGCTCTACCTCACAAGAAACCAACAAAAATTTCTCATCATTATTGGTTCTTTATGGCCTTGGTACCTCTTCCACATGGCAGAAAATTTCTGAAAAAACAATTCCCCTTATCCATCAATAACATTACCCAGATTTCTGGAAAAAGTGTAAATGTGAATGGAAGAAGTGAATTTTCAAAGTCAAGAAATTTGAGATCCAAGTTTTAAAGTGTTTTTCCTTTGTCTTTTCAAGAAAACCATACACAATCTTTGTAAATGATTGCCAAGCTCTGTATGAAACATTTTTTCAAAGATTTTGTCCTCACAAGTTTTCGGATTTGAAGTCCAACAAAAATTCCTCCTTTCAATTTTGCATAAGTTAACTGAGAAAACTTGCCTTGCAAATATGCAAATCCAGTAACATCCTTCTTGAATTACGTAGAAAATGAAGCTAGTTATAGTGAAGAAATAAATATTACACAAATATAAATATTTACTAATAAGGCTCCACTTATCTTAAGAAATTGATGTTAATATTTCTCTCTTCTTTCTAATGGAAATCAATTTCAAAAGGAAATCACTTTCATCCTCAGTCCATCAAAAACATACTTCGTTGTCAAGAAAATCTCGGTTACCATGTTTTTTCTTATGTTTTTTTAGCATTACCAACATCTGAAGACGAAACAAACCTAAAAACAGAATCAATTGCTGGTATGTAAAAATTCACTAGTGATGTTTATTTTTTAAAATAAGTATCTTTTCCCAAACTATTAAATCTATGGGATTATTTAATTGTTTTAATAATTTAACTTTGGGATTGTGTTTGCCAGTTATGAGAAAACTTCAAAAGAACTCCAGGCAGAGGGAATGGTGAAGGAGAGATTTGAGCTGCACACCTCCAAAATTGAGTCTTACACTTTTCTGCAGAGCATGTTGCTTATTTGTCTTAGTGGTGATGTATGAGTATGCCATAAGAGTGCACATTCCTGAAATAAATAAAGCCTTATTAATTTTTAGATGAGTCGTATTTATTACACATCTGCTTCACTTTCGTACCCATTTTGAGGACATGTTTCGCAAATCATTGTTTGCATCTTCGGCTCTTATGCGACTAAAGCTTGATCCAGCGGTGTGGGTTTAATTCTGGGGTTGCTGCTGCTATCTGTTGATTTAGTGATGAACTTAAATGTGGGATTCTCTTCTGGCGGGATTTCAAAGTTCATTAGTTGGTTTTTATGTTTTTCTATGTATATCCTCTCCCATATGACGAGTTCACTATGTTTTTGTACGTATTTTAGTAATTCTGTGCTATCTTCAATTTCATGATTTTGAGACCAGAAATGAGCTGCTATTGCGGACTTATCAATATTTTTGTATCTTAAGTGCCTGAAGTGTTCTTTCTTTCTAGTGCCTATGTTTCTTTTTGTCCTCCCTATGTAAATTTTTTCACAGTCTTTACACTTAATCTTGTAAATGCCTGACTTTTCCTCTGGTTTTATCTTATCAGTATTATTACTGTGAAGTAGGTTTTTAATGTTGTAATTGTTTTTTGGTGCCAATGTTATATTATATTTCTTGAATATTTTTTGGAACTTTTTTGTGGCTCAGGGGTGGTAAGTAAATTTAGCAAATCTAATTGCTTGTTTTATTGGTGTGAGAGCTGTGATCTGTTTTAACCTCTTTTGAAGTTTGAATGATTTTAGATTTTTTATCTACAAGGTTTTTTCCATATCCATTTTTAATTGCAGTTTTTAAGATTTGATGGTATTCGTTTTGATATTCTTGCTGGCTGAGAGGTAGATTTACTAATCTGTGTGTGAGACTGTTGATGGTTGCATGTTTGTGTGGAATTGGGTTGAAACTATTTGCTTTGATGTAATTATCTGTGTGTGTTGCTTTTCTATGGATGCCAAATTCTAGTTTTTCATTGCTTTTTTTGATTTTAAGGTCTAAAAAAGGTAGAGTACAGTCCTCTCCAGTTTCCACTGTGAATTGTATGCTGGGTTCTTGCAGGTTGAGTAGTTTCAAAGCATCATCTATTTGTTTGTAGGGCACTATTGCAAAGATGTCGTCTACGTATCTGTACCATGTTTTAAACATATGAGGGAAGGTTTTAGTTATATGTGTTTCGAAAAAGCTCATGTATAGATTGGCCAAAAATGGTGATAGCAGGCTTCCCATCAACAGTCTCACACACAGATTAGTAAATCTACCTCTCAGCCAGCAAGAATATCAAAACGAATACCATCAAATCTTAAAAACTGCAATTAAAAATGGATATGGAAAAAATCTTGTAGATAAAAAAACTAAAATCATTCAAACTTCAAAAGATATTAAAACAGATCACAGCTATCACACCAATAAAACAAAAAATTAGATATGCTAAATTTACTTACCACCCCTGGGCCACAAAAAAGTTCCAAAAAATATTCAAGAAATATAATATAACATTGGCACCAAAAAACAATTACAACATTAAAAACCTACTTCACAGTAATAATACTGATAAGATAAAACCAGAGGAAGAGTCAGGTATTTACAAGATTAAGTGTAAAGACTGTGAAAAAATTTACATAGGGAGGACAAAAAGAAACATAGGCACTAGAAAGAAAGAACACTTCAGGCACTTAAGATACAAAAATATTGATAAGTCCGCAATAGCAGCTCATTTCTGGTCTCAAAATCATGAAATTGAAGATAGCACAGAATCACTAAAATACGTACAAAAACATAGTGAACTCGTCATATGGGAGAGGATATACATAGAAAAACATAAAAACCAACTAATGAACTTTGAAATCCCAACAGAAGAGAATCCCACATTTAAGTTCATCACTAAATCAACAGATGGCAGCAGCAACCCCAGAATTATCCACACCGCTGGATCAAGCTTTAGTCGCATAAGAGCCAAAGATGCAAACGATGATTTGCGAAACATGTCCTCAAAATAGGTACGAAAGTGAAGCAGATGTGTAATAAATACGACTCATCTAAAAATTAATAATTTTTCGCTTCACTGTGGTGTTCCAATACAGTTAAATCTCGAAATAAAGCCTTACTTATACTCTGATTGATGTAAATTAATCAAGCCTGTATTTGTGGTGAAGATGCAATATGTCTCACATTAAAATGGTTGAATTTTGAATCTAAAATCAGAATCTTGAATCAGAATTAGGTGAATAAGCTTTCTACCAAAGTTCTTTGTTATGCTCAAAAGACAAAAGTTGGATAAGTGCTTTGGAATTGGGGTCCATTTGAGCATAACTTCATTCATTAACATGGGATATCATCCACCTGGTTATAAAATGTTAAATTATGCTTCCTAAAAGTGAATCTTATAATAAAGTAACCTACTACCTCACGGAATTTTCATATGGCAAGTAATTGAAAACAAAACTTTAATTACTTTAAGTGATGCAATGATCCAGTGTAATTATGCATATGAAGAAACAACAATTTGTTGCTAAAAAGGAATAGACATAACATCCTCAAAGAATCTCAAAAACTATTTGTAGTTGGTTTATTGATTATATATGTATTTGGAGGAACTTAGTAACAGTGACATCAAAATTAATCTCAAAAACTATTTGTAGTTGGTTTATTGATACTCTTCACTTACTTTTTTGTATTAATGAGAGACTAGTTTCAAAGGCAATTGCCTCCATTTTTAATCTCTTTCCAACTGGCATCTGTTGTTGTCTGCTCTCTCTCTCTCTGGTGGTGGAACTATGAACTTTTTTGTCAAATTATCTACTGGTGGGATTTCAAAGTTCACTATGTGATCCTTATTTTTCCATATTAATATTTTGTCGCATGTTGTCAATTTATTTTGGTTTATCACTCCTTTTAATAATTTTGGATTTGGGTCAATGTCATGATTTTCATTCAAAAAATGAAATGCTACTGCTGACTTATCTTCTTGTATCAATCTGATGTTTCTAAAGTGCTCTTTGACTCTGGTTTTTAGATTTCTTTTAGTTTGACCTATGTAGCATTTTTCACAATATTTACAACTTATCTGGTATATTCCGCATCTGTTAACTGATGGGATTTCATCTTTTGTTTTGAAATTTAGCAATCTTAAAATTGAGTGTCTATTAGTAGGAGCCAAGGTGATATTTTGTTCCTTGAAGATCTTTGTAAAATTTATTAAATGTTTTTGGGTGATATGTGAATGAACTGAATATGCTGTTGCTTTCTTTTTCTTTTGTAAATGTGGTTGCTTTCTTAATGGTTTTCTTTAGTTTAGCTTTTCTAATTTTCCTCAACACCAAACTTTTGTTGTATCCATCTTCTTCTGCTATGTGTAGTATTAATTTTTGCTCTTTGAAATATTCTTATTTTTCCATGGGTATGTGGACAAAAATGACAGACTGGTTTCATTTGATGTCACATCTTTATTTCAAAGCATACCAACAGAAAAATTACAGACTGTATTAAAGAAATGGCTAACTACAATAAAAGCAGAAGAACACATTTCTCTAACAAAAATATGCATTGAACAAATCTTCTTCAGCTTTAATGGAAAACACTACAAGCAGAAATTAGGGTTATCAATGGGCAATCCACTTTCACCTTCTTTGGCTAACTTATTTGAGTGCATTTGAAATACAAATTAAAAAGTCCTTCCTATTGATCTTCAAAGTTTGGTATAGATATGTTGACAACATCTTTGCAATTGTACTGAATAAATATTTAGATGATGCATTAAAATGACTCAATCTGCAAGAAAGGACTATAAAATTCACAATAGAAAAGGAAATCAATGGACAACTCTCTTCCTTGGATCTAAATATCATCAGGAACGACACAAAAATAAAATTTGGAATTTACAGGAAACCAACACATTCAGAAAATTACATAAAAAATAATAGCCACGACCCAATTACACATAAACATGCAATAATAAATAGCCTTACACACAGACTAGACAACATACCCATGGAAAAAGAAGAATTTTTGTATTTAACCCTCGAGTAGTTGTGCGATATTTTGTGATGTGAGTGGTCACATGGGCCCATATAACATTTACTTTATGCATTGTTTATAATTGTTTTAATAAACTTCTGGGATATTCCTTTATTTCTTAATAGTGTTTACTTGTATTCAAATTGAGTTTTATGAACTGTTTCAAGATAATTTGATATTCAATTAAACCATACTATGTGTCATCTAAAATATATGGTATGCTCGTTTAAAGTGTTCCTTTACATTCCTGAATCATATTAATCAAGTTATTAACGGTGAAAACAAAAATATCTGATACAGTATGTATTAAATGTTCACCTTACTCCAACAATCACCATATGAATATCTAGTTAAAGTCCCAAAATATGACACAAGCACATAATTCCCATTTGGTTTACAATTCTTCTTGTAGATACTCTTTACATACCATCTTGAAATGATTATTGCAAGTCATTTTTTGACACATGCTGCAACTCTTCCTGGTAGATTTATCCTTGCTTCTTCCACATAAGTAGCACCTCTCAATCTTGTTGTCAGGCTATGTGACTTGTGTTCCGCAAACGTCTTCAATTCCGAGAAGAATCTTAGCACGCTTTCTTAGTGAGACTGATATAGGTTTTGTTCTGCTCTTCTTGCTATTTCAGGCTTTGTGAGCTCCCAGGATATTTTCTCAAGAAACAAACATTGTTTGATTCTCTTATACATCTGATTTGCAGAAATAGTACACATGGCATTGATCGCTCTAATGTGGGTTCAGCATCCATTGCTTCATCACAGGCTTTCTGAGTAATACGCATCTGGGAAAATATGATTCTCTTCTCCTTCATCATTGTCATCAACTTCAATGTCACTTTCACTACTTTCATTTAGAGCATCATTAAGCCACTGTGTAATTAGCAAATCGTCCTCAGGAACTCCCACACGACAAACGTTTCTCTTAGTAGCCGTTTCAACAACTGTTTCATTAGTGGTTGCATGGGCTACATATGTAGCTTAGCTGTGCGCAACTGAGTTTAACTGCAAATAATAAAAACACTGTCTCACTAAAATATATTATAGCCAACTGACCACTGAGAACAGATCACATCAAGAAGCTACCAAAACCCCCACCTTCATAAAAGAAGAAGAAGATGCGCACTTGCAAAAACAAAATGGCTGGGCTACATATGTAGACCACGCAAATAAACTTATAAATAATGACTAAATTAAACAAATAAAAATTAGGAAAAGAAGATGCGAAAAATAGTGTATCTGAGGAACTGATTAAAACTGAAGAAAAACTAAGCTAAATATTTAATTGTGTACAAAGAAATAAACAGCAGAACAGGATAATAAGTAATGGTAGAATGACAAACAATAAGAAAGTGTAAACCAACAGTAAAATATAGGATCTTAATTGGATATGCTTAGGAGTACTTCACTTGTGCTGGCAGAGTTATGTTTTTGCAGGGATAATACAAACAGTAATTACATATTAAAATTATAAAATTGAAGTATTTATAAACAGTGGAGCTTTATCAATAAAATATTTTTAAACCACTTGTTAAACTATAAAAACACTTTAGCTCCACTTACATTTAAAAATTAGGACATGTTTCAAGGACCATGACTCCCCATCATCAGCTGATGTTTGACTAGTTCTTCAGGTGACCGTCTCCCTCTCCTGGCGCTGTTCAACGAGTTGAATGACGTCATCCACTATTGGTATTTCGAAATTCATGGCTCTCTTTGACTTGTAAATCACCTGCTCAAAAACACAAGTCTGGCCAACAAATTATCAGGAATTTATAGTGTAAAATGTAAGGATTGCCATGAAATATATGCTGGAAAAACAAAAAGAAACTTGGAAACAAGGATGAAAGAGATGCATAAAATACAAACAGACAGATAAATTAGCCATAGTCCATCATTTTTTGTCAAAAATGCATAATATTTCTAAAGAAATCAAACTTTTGGTACCAGTAAAAAGTATTGGGAATTAACAGTTTGGGAAAATCTAAACATTTTTAAGAATAGAAAGAGAGCCATGAATTTCAAAATACCAATAGTGGATGACGTCATTCAACTCATTGAACAGCGCCAGGAGAGGGAGGCACTCACCTGAAGAACTAGTCAAACATCAGCTGATGATGGGGACGCGTGGTCCTTGAAACATGTCCTAATTTTTAATTGTAAGTGGAGCTAAAGTGTTTTTATAGTTTGACAAGTGGTTTAAAAAGATTTTAGGAATTATATATTTTACATAAAAATGTGCAAAATGTAAACAATAGGTTAACAGAATTAAATATTTTGATAAGCACATACTTAAATCATGTTGATGCTTTGAGTTTATTAAAATACTGGTTTAAGATACTCATAATTACACTTAAGTATATTGGATATTACATTAAGGCAGACACATATTGCAGAAAGACTGTGAATGAGGAATTTCTACATTTACATCAAACTTAAGAGGATTTAACCACTTAAAACCTTTATGGTCTAAAGTAACACGAAAAATTTGAGTTATCAATAGAACTTGTGCACACAGGGAAAATCCATATTTGTATACTCACTATGTTATCATGTAGTTCCTAATAATTACTTGAGAGAAGCAACAATGTATTATCCCAATTTATAAGGTCAATGTAAACTCTTCCAGCCCACTATAAGGAAGGCATATTATTTTCCATGTTTAAATGAACATTAATCATAGCAATAGATTCTTTGATTATTACAAAACTATATGAATGAATGTGTAGTGTTTAATGCCTACTTTTACTACAGCACAGGTGGTGGCACTGATGATACATGAAGTGATGATGGAGCACTGGTGGGATGAGATTGTAGGGAAAACCGGAGATCCTAGAGAAAACCTATCCTATTGCCATATTGTCCCCCACATATCTCATATGCCTTGGTGAGAGTCAAGGTGTCTAACTGCTTGGCCATGGTGCGGCCACAAATCTATGAGATTAAAGCTTGCGTTAAAACACATTGATAATATGATGAGGATAACAGATTCTACTATATGTTTGCAATATTAATGACGGAATATAATGAATATTGTGACTTTGTGGGTTCGTGAAATAATAAAACGAGGTTATGATACACAAAACTACACTTTATTCTCCTCGGAACACACTGTTTACCATTACCTTTTGCTAGCTAACCTGAAAACTGTTTATTTTCTCTCAAAACTACGTTCAACTGTCGGTCGCTACCGGTAACGATCGGCCATCATTTTTCATCGGCTTCGCGAGCCTACCACCAGGGTGACACTGCTCCCTCCTCAAGGCTGGTCGTCCCGAACAGCGCCTTCGTAGCGGGCCAGGCGATCCAGGTGTACCACCAACATCTTTCCTCGGGGCACCTTCTGGATGCGGTAGACCACGTCGTTAATCCTCTTCATCACACGGTACGGTTCATGCCATGGCTGCTGAAGCTTCGGGCAGCGTCCCTTGGTCCGGGTCGGGCGGTACAACCAGACCAGGTCTCCTTGCTGGAACCCTTGGCTGTTGGCTTGCCTGTCGTCTCGGGTTTTCATGCGGTCGCTCGCCTTCTGGATGTTCTGGCGAGCCATCTCGTGCATGCCGTGGAGGTGGTCCACCAGGTTCTCCACATCCCTCAAGAGTGGCCCCAAGTCTGCGTCCGCCAGCTGCTCCCTCCTCAGGCCTGCGCTATCCCAGCCATCCGCAGGCATTGCCGTGACTACTCGAACTGCTGCGGCACGCTCCTTCTCCTCCACTCTTGTGCATTGGCCGCACTCTTCTGGACAGGGTCTTCGGGACATAGCGTCCGCGTTACCGTGACTCTTCCCTCTGCGATGTTCCGAGGTGAAGTCGTACTCATGTTGCCTCTGGACCCAACGTGCTGTCTGGCCTTCCGGTCGCACCGTCACTATCACTTCGCTCCTCGCGGGGACAACCACGTCTTCGCTCAAGACGACCCTGCCAATTCCAAGGCGCTCTTCTGGTTGACGGAGTATAACCTCTTCTCCGTTGAGCCTCAGGACCTTCCTACCGACGTCGACCGTCGCCTCGTGGCTCCTGAGGGCATCCAGTCTCAGAATCACCTCCTCAGCCACCTTCGCGACGAACACCCACAGACGCACGGCACTCCGTCCCAAGTTCAGCTCCAGTAGGGCCTCCTTCTCCACAGGCATGGGTTCGCCCGATGCTGTCACAAGCACGTATGGTCGGCTCGGCTTCCTCGTCGGCAAACCCTTCGCTACGTGAGGTCTGATGATGGTCACGGCCGCCCCGGTGTCCACAGCACGCGACACGGCTTTCCTCTTACCTAACCGTCCGCGATGAGGCTGTCATCCATACGCCGGCTGACGGCGCGCAGTGTCACTCTAGGGGATGGTAGTGATGGCGCCGACGTGCCCCTCTCCACGACGGCCCTTACTCGTGTTCCGGCTGCTCTTCCTGGTGTGGGCAGTCTCTCCGCAGGTGTCCGGGCTGTCCACACCCCCAACACAGGCCACTAGGTGTTCGCCGGCGTCCCTCAGCTGGTCTTCTGTCTCCGGCGTAGCGGACATTCCTCGTTCTCGACGTCGGGATAGATGCTACCTTGGCCGCCTCCATCCTTAATGCCGCTGTCAGCGCCTCGTGGATTGTTTTAGATTCGCCGAGCTTTAGGCGCTGACGAATCTCCCTGTCCCGTACCCCGTCGACAAAATTGTAGGCAGCTTCCCGGGATACGAACTCCAGTGGCAGGTCAACAAAGGCCTTGCTAGCCAGCTGCTCGATCGCTATGGCGAACTCCTGCAGCGTCTCCCCCGGCTGCTGCGACCTTGCCTTTAGCTGGCTGCGGTATGCTGCGGCTAAGCGGTGGTTTCCGAAGCGATTCTCCAGGGCCTCCCAGATGTCCCTGGGCGCCGCCGTCGTCTGCACCGCGTTTAGGATTTCCGCGGCCCTTCCCTGGAGGCTGGCTATTAACTGTGTGGCCTCCTCCTCCGGTGACCATATGTTGTGCTTGGCCACTGTGTCGAACTGGCGGCGGAAGACCGCGAATGTTGACGCGCCGTCATATTTCGGAGGTTTGACGCGCGCCGATGTTGTGTCGCGTCCCGGTGCGTCAGCCTTCAAATCCTTCAGTCTCCTGCCAACGCCGTCCTCCACCATGGCGTTCAGGGACTTGACGCTGCTGTCGGCCTTTCCCTCCAGGTTGTTTACGCGGTTCGCGAGGTCTTCGACGTCTTCAACCATGGCATTCAGGGACTTGGCGTTATTGTCGGCCTTTTCCTCTAGGTCATTGAAGCGGTTCGCCAGGTCCTCGACGCGCTCGTCCACTTGGCCCATCCGCTTGCCCAGCTCCGTCACGTCATCCCTCACACCGGCCAACTGTTCCTCAAATTTGGCGGTGAGGACCTCGTTCGCCTCCTTCATTTCCGTGGCCAGACTGTCGTTCGCTGCCTTCATTTCTGTGGTCAATTCGGTCTTTATTTCTTTCAACTCTGCGGCCAGGTTGTTATTTGCCGCTTCTGTTTTTGTTGTTAACTCGTTCATCTTCGCGGCCAAGTTGTTATTTGCCGCTTCCGACTTCGCTGTTAATTCGTTCATCTTCTGCAAAAGCATTTCCAATACTGATTCCATGGCCATAATCTTCGGTGATGTTGTTATCCCACTTCTGACACCAGTTGTGACTTTGTGGGTTCGTGAAATAATAAAACGAGGTTACGAAACACAAAACTACACTTTATTCTCCTCGAAATACACTGTTCACCATTACCTTTTGCTAGCTAACCTGAAAACTGTTTATTTTCTCTCAAAACTACGTTCAACTGTCCGTCGCTACCGGTAACGATCGGCCATTATTTTTCATCGGCTTCGCGAGCCTACCACCAGGGTGACACTATTAACTGCAGAGGTGCAGAAAATATGCTCTATCAATATCCTCTACATGTGAACTATACACATGGTTCTTTTGATACTTTGTGGCGCTGTTCTCCTCTTAGAGAAGTTCTCCTGCATGTTGCACCTACAGTGTAAGTCAGAATGAATGAATGAATGAATGAATGAATGAATGAATGAATGAATGAATGAATGAATGAATGAATGAATGTGTAGTGTTTAATGCTCACTTTTACTACCTATGGCACCACAGGTGGTGACCTGATAATACATGAGATAAAGATGGAGCAGCAGTGGAATGAGATGGAGGGGGAAACCAGAGGACCCGGAGAAAATGTGCCCCAGAGCCAAGTTGTCTACCACAGATCTCACTTTGCGGTCGCCTGGGATTGAACCGGGCCACCTTGGTTAGAGTCAAGCGGTCTAAACACTCAGCCACAGCACAGCCTGCGCAAGTCAGGATTTTCCAAGCTATGACCTATAAGCTGCATTTTTGGCTCCTTATAAGCTTAAATAATAAAAATAAATCTTGTACCTCTATTACTTTAGTAATGAATTCAAACAATTATATAATATTAAGTGCTCAGATTTTAATTGATATAGTATAATGACGAGCTTGAATTTATTTTGAATAAATATATGCAACATCTATGCACTAAAAATCTTATAAAGGTGCTCTGAAAAAGGTGCTCTGCTTTGACATTTATAATCTACACAAAGGAATTGAATTGTAAAAATATATTTTTAAATTATCATTAACAAAATTAATATTTCCTAATGTCTGTCTCTGTTTATCAGTCTCTTTTACTATTAACTATTTTTAGTGTAATAAACAATTTAACATTTCTCACAGTATTAAAAGATACAACTTCTTTGTGTCACCAAAAATGATTTATTTGAAAAAAAATATATCTCTCTGTATATCACACTATGTCGCAGCACAACATTAGAAAAGAGGCTAATCACTTACGGAATTAGTATTAAGTTACTTTTAGATTCTCCTTGTAGGATCTTACTCACACCCATAAGAAACATTAAACCTGGATTCCTTATTCTGTTTATGAGGCAATCAATGATAATTGATTGTTCTAACACACAAACCATTTGTAGGCAAAGTTTGAAAGTTAGAATCAAAACTTAAAAATCTAATGCCATGGATAGTATTTTGAATCATGAATATCATTCTTTAAACATGGCTAAATTCTATACTATCATATAATTTCGAATTCAGATTTCATCATGATCTACCAAAAACTACAAGTCAATTGGAGGATTTAATTCCATTCCTACATGTTGCCCTGTCAGCTCAGTAGTAGAGCACTGCAAATACAGCTGAAGATCTGTGGTTCAAATCCCGACTATGTTATTTGAGTTTTCAATTCTGAATCTACCTATTTGGATTCCATGATTTAATCTCAGTTTTGTTATGAAGACACTTTCCTATTTCTCCTTATATCATCCTGGACAGCAGATCTTAATAAACACTAAAAATATTGGAAACAAGGGAGGTTCCCAAGAAGTGGAGGATAAGCATGGTAGCACCAATTTACAAAGGAAAGGGGAGTAAAAGCAACCCAGCAAATTATAGGGCGATAAGCTTACTTTCTGTTATAGGGAAGATCTTTACAGGTATTTTAGCAAACAGATTACAGAAGTGGGTAGAGAAAAAGAAGAAGCTATCAGAGTTCCAAGCAGGATTTAGACCAGGGAGGAGAACAACTGATAATATTATTTGAAGCAAAAGGTTAGAGACAGTGATATATTTAACATTTGAAAGTAATGAGTCAGTATAAACTTGAAAGAAGCATAGAGACAGTGAAGCACAACTTAGCATAAAAGTGAATCGAGAAGATATTGACACATTGCTTCACTCACATTGTTTTTTCACAGGACATGTTTCAAGAGCTTTTGCTCTTATCAGCTGGTACTAAGAGCAAAAGCTCTTGAAACATGTCCTGTGAAAAAACAGTGTGAGTGACGAAATGTGTCAATATCCTCTGGATTCACTTTTGTGCTAATGAGTCAGTAATTCAAACACAAACATGTGATGTTTGTGTTTGAATTACCGACTCATTACTTTCAAACTGATAATATTTTTACTATCAAAACAGTCATAGACAAATATTTAAGCAATAAAAGGGGGAGGGTTTGTATGGCATTTATTGATTTAGAGGAAGATTTGATACAATTAATAGAGAGGCATTGTGGATACAATTAAATAGCAAAGGGTAAGTTGTAAATTTATTGAAATACTGCGCAAAATATATCACGATAATGAGTTCTGCATCAGGCTGCAGGGAAACAAAGTAACTGATTGTATAGTGAGCAAGGTGGGTGTAAGACAGGGATGTAAACTCAGTCCTGTGCTATTTAACCTTTTTATAGATCATATTCTAGAGGAGATTGCTAAAAATAGGGTTCACTCACCAGTTATTCATAACAAAGGAATCCCAGGGTTGTTATTTCTAGATGACTTAGTAGTTGGTTCTATATCTGTTGGAGGGCTGAGAAGGAGAATTGAAGCAATTAGTAGTTATTGCCAAAAATGGGGGTTGAGAGTTAACAAAAAAAAACGAAGATCATGGTTTTTAAGAAAGGTTATAGATTGCGTAAAGATGAGAAATGGAAGATAAACAGAAGAGAAATAGAGGTCGTAGAGAGATTTGATTATTTGGGGATAAGATTGAGCTGTGATGGCAAATGGACTGAACAGAAAAAGTTGACTCTAGCAAAAGGTAAAATGGCCATGAGTATTGTAAGAGCATGTTTAAGGAAATTACCTGACATTAATGTCAAATGGCTGGGAAGGATCTATACTGCCATAGTAGAAAATCAGATGTTGCATGGGGCAGAGATATGGGGAGTGGATGAAGCATGGGAAGAGATGGACGTTATTAACAGATCCTTCTGTAAATATATTTTGGGCTTACCGGTAGCTTCACCCAATGGGGCAGCACAATTAGAGTTGGGAAGACATTCAACAAGGGTTAAAATTGTCTCAAGGGTATTGAAATATCTATACAGAGTTGCAAATTTGGAGGAAAGCAATATTATCAAGGAATGTTTTCTTTTGCAGATGAGAAGCAAATGGGGAGAGTCTTGGGCGCAAAAAGCAAGGGAACTGATGGAACAGGTAGGTATGGGACATATTTGGAGAAACGAGGAGTATTATTATAGGGGCTTTTGGAAAGAGGTAGAATTAAGGCTGGAAGATTTAGATAGCCAAGTTATATTTACCAGTGTAAGGGAGAAAAGATCATTGAGGACATATAGGGAAATAAAGACAGTGTGGGGGAGGGAGAAGTGCATAGATGTGTGTAATAAGTCAGGGCGAGAAGGATTTGCCTGGGCAAGGACAGGAGTTAGAAATTTGAAAGGTATTAGATATGAAAAGGATACAGGGAAATGCCCAATGTGTGGAGAAGAGGATACAGATTGGCATAGTATACTTTATTGCAAACAAACAAAGATATGGAGAGAACAATTTTGGCAGCAAAAGTGGGCTAGTTTTAGGGATGGGGGGCAGGTATTAATAATAAAGAAAATGTTATTGGTAAAAGGAGAAAAGAATGTAAGAAGTATAGGTGAATATCTGGGGAAAGTTAGAGAGAAATGGTTGAGATTGATGAAGCATAACTAACAATTAAGGGCTGGAAAACTAGAATGAGGGATACAAGGGAGAGTAGGGTCATCAATACACGGAAAACCAGGGGTTATATGTATTGAGACTGAGACTCGAGGGAAGCAGGTAGGAAGGGTATGTTAGATGTGAATAAGCCATTTTGTTACTGTATGAAAGAAATGTTACAAGTGTCAATGTATCAATGAAATTGTATGTAGAAGAAAGATGAGAAATAAATACTAAATACTAATAAACACTAATTTACTTTGTAGACCCTTTTCATTGCAAGCGCTAACAGAGTAGGGACACTTCTTGCTTCAGTTTGGTCCATCATGTCGAGCATCTTTTTCATATCTTCCAAATGATCTCTGTAATAGAGAGCTGCTTCACCATATTCCCCATCTCTAGACACTAGCTCTTGGGTAAATAAGTATCTTGCATCATATGAAGTTTAACTCTTGATGGCACCTTCACAAACCCTTTTTTGACAGAAGAGATCAAGACATTTACTTCTGAAAAATTTGTTTGAATTTCTTTACCAACTAAAGAAGAGCAGTTGTTAAATAAATATGAACTACCTTAGGCCATATACCTGCAAAGCTTTAGCAGCCTTAATCATTTTTGCTGCTACATCTGTAACCATCACCAAGAGTTCTTCCAGACTTTCTTTAGTGTCTACAAAATAGGTAATACAAGCAAACAACTCTAGCATGAATAGTTTGTTTCTTCCAGTACCCTAGGGACTATGAGATGCTTCAGACTCATATTCACTCATTTTTCCTACAACAGTATTGCCAATAATTTTCCTAACCTTCTGTTGGTTGTGCGGGGCCTGGAAGGTCCCTAGCTTTATTTACTTATAGATTATAATGCACACTCTATTCATATTTTACTTTAGCTGATGTATTTAGTATGATTAATTTATTAAAAGTCATGTGTAATTAACCTAAATAAAGCCAACAATATCGGGAAAACAGAAAAAATTAAAAAAAAAGAAATCAGACATATAACTACATAAATTTAGTGTGGGCCTCCCAGGTCCTGCATGACCAATGGTGTTCTGCCAAGTCATGTGCCTATGGAGGGTTAAGCATAGATATTTCATCTACAGATAAAAGCAAATTTGAGTTGCTAATATCATCTGCTATTTTTGTATTACCTGAAAAGAATTATTTTATTGAAAATTAATAAAGATAAGGAGTGTAATTTGCAATCTCAGTTTGATGGGAACAAGTTTAAAAAAATTATAAAAGCATGTTGATCATAAACTCTATTAAACTAAATTAACTCTATAGCAGTACAGTTCATACAAAATTTTATGTTTATATTTTAAAATATTTTTGTATAAAATTTGAAATAATGAAAAAATGTTTATAAGGTTAAAAATCTTGGAAGTAAGAGCAGCTGATGCATAAAATTTCTTTAAGTACATTTTCAAACTTACCTCTTCTTGATCTTGATGAATTAAAAATTGGTATTTCCACTTGTGCTTGCACGAAATGCTACAGCATTTCTATGCAGCATTTATTAGCGCAAATAATAGAGGTATTAGAGAAGAAACATAAGGCAGTAGGACTACTTATGGACCTCACAAAAGCATATGACGTAATAAACCACAAAATATTGCTCGAAAAATTAAGTATATATGGAATAAGGAGTATAGCATATACATGGTTTGAATCATATATATCTCATAGAACTCAAATAGTAGAAATTAGCCAAGTAAATAAACAACAGTGTAAAATAGTGAAATGTAAGTCAACACTTAAAAAAGTGGAGCATGGGGTACCTCAGGGATCAATTCTAGGTCCACTTCTCTTTTTACTATACATTAATGATATGCCACTAAAGATTCACTATGCAGAAGAAGTATTATTTGCAGATGATACAAACGTACTGGTAAAAGCAAAATGTGACACGGAACTTCAAGAAGAAATAGACAGTAACACAACAAAACTAGAATCCTGGTTTAAATCCAACCACCTTTTTGTAAATACAGATAAAACAGTGGGTATGAGTTTCCATATGAACCAAAATAGAAGTGACACAACAAAACCACCAATAAAACTAGAGGGAGAGATGGTAAAGTATCAAGGGGAATTGCAGTTTCTGGGAATAGTGATAAGTGAAGATCTAAAATGGGAAGCACATATAAACAAACTAACCAGAAAACTTAGCATGGGATGTTACATCATAAATGAACTAAAAAACAGCACAAGCCCACAGGTTCTAAGAACTGTATATTTTGCAGAAGTTCATAGCCATATTCGATATGGAATAATATTCTGGGGTATTGCAACCAAATGGGAAGAGGTTTTCAAAATGCAGAAGCGAGCAATAAGAATAATGATGTGCAAGACAAGTAGAACATCTTGCAGAGAGTTATTCAAAAAATTAAAGATTATGCCTGTAGCCTGTATATACATGCTAGAAGTAATGTACTATGTTCAACAAAACAAACGAATTAATCAAAAACAGTCAGTTACATGATCATCAAACAAGACAGAAGGAAAACTTACACATTTAGCAATATAGAACTAATTTAGCAAAGAATAGTGCACCCCACAATAGTATAAAACTATACAAAAAATTACCATCAAATATAAAAATTATCAAAGATAATAAAGTATTTAAAAACCAGCTTGGGTCATTCCTATTACATAACTCATTTTATTTAGTGACTGAATTCCTAGATATGTAATGTACAATTATTAGTTTGATTATCTATTATCTTATATTTTCAATCTCTAACCAAATCATGTAAATAAGATTAGGTGTTGTAAACATTAGTTGTCAGGAATCTTAATTTTAAATGTATTTTAGTAAATTGAATATTTATCATTTTAGTAAGCTGTATATTTATCAACTTGATGAAGCCATGAAAATGTAAAAATGTTTTTCAAACGGTGAATAAAGAATACAATACAATATGTTTGTAAATGTGTCTAGGATTCTTTGCATTGGGATACCTACAATTATGGTACAAGAATAATGTCAGTATAATTTAGTTAAATAAATACAAAAATCACTAACTTGAAAATACACTGTCTTTTAGAATATTTTGGAAAAAAAAAAAAAAAAAAAAAAAAAATAATGTGTTTTTCATATACTTGACATGGGTCTATATTTCCATCTGTTGTTAGAGAAGGTATTTGTCAATCCATTGTTAAAGCAAATAAGTTTTACCGCTCTTCACCTTTAGCAATGTAATATTCCGTCTCCTCCTGCTCACAGTTCAGAAATTATGAAGGGACTGCTAACAAATTAAAAAATTTACTGAAAATGACACTTTCTAAATCTTTTAAATGTCCTTATTGAATAGATGGATTTATTTGTAACATAATACAAACTCTATCAAGTTTTATAATGCTATGTCTGCACCAACTTTAAAGATTTGCCGCATGATTATTAAATGCAATTTAGATTAGATTAAGCTGTTGAGCTGCATATTTTTTATACAATATTAGGAACCACTCACTGTTGATAACTATCTTTTTACATGAATCATTTCATAAATAATTGCTGAAAAGTAAAATATTTGTATAAATATACAGAAAATAGTTAAATGTGCAATAAATTCTTATATTGCATTTAAATGCACTTTAAAATTTCCATAATAATTTCCTTATAGAATGCAATAAATTTATTTATTACATGTAAATGTTTAACTATCAAGTAATAAAATATGTATATATGCAGAAACTTGAGCTCTAGTAACTATCCACTAAAGGACAATCACAGAAATTTAATTTTCTTGACTTTTATAGCTGCCTGGCAAATGACATATTATCTTGTATGAAAGAAAGATTTTTTTATAAGGGCTGACATAAGTATTCACATCTATGTATATCTGTAAATATTAGGGCTGTAGATAGATCAAAATTTTTAATCGATTAACTATGTTACTTTAATTGAAGAATCTATCGATTAATCCTTACATGTAAGGATTATGTAAAGTACTTTAATAATCTGTACATTTCATTATTTATGAAACTTAAATAAAAAAATTCAAAATTTGAGTCTGCATCAAGTGCACATGCTTTATATATGTATTGAATTAGATCTACAATATTTTTGTAAGTTATTATTTAGTAACATATTATATCAATATCTACTAAGATTTGTGAGACTGACATGCAGTTTTTTATAATGCTTTTCCTTATTTTAACTTTTTTAACACCAAAATTTCACTCAATGTCACGAACTCAGAAACATTACTGGCTTACCGTAGTTAACAGCAAAGTTACACAATCAGCAGCCCTGCGAAGAGGGATCAGCTATTGTTTCCACAGCTGCGTAAGCGAAATGTTCCGTTCAAGGTTGTACAGCTCAGTTTATGCTACAAGCTATAAATAATCAGTTGTATACGATATGTTGTCACACACAAGCTGTAAGGAAAGAAACCTCTCTGTCAGCATCTGTATGTAGTTATGTTTCTCTTAGAATATTTCACAACAGAAGTGTTATTAAGATTCTCTCGGGGTTCAGAGTGATTTCTTTTAGCTATCAGGAGTTATATTATCTCAAAGTTCAAGGAACATTACGTGTCTAGTGAAAGCTTGATGCATTGGAAAGTCTGTTTAGGTTGGAAGCAATACATCAAAACAAAGAGGGCCAAATTTGGCTGAAAGAGTTTTGATTAATATTTATTGTAATTGATTAAGTTTAATTGACTTGATTAATCAATTAAAGTTTTTTTAATCTTTAATATAAAATAAAGAATTAGTCGATTAACCATTTCAGTTAATAGATTAAATCACGCAGAACTAGTAAATGTATTTCCAGAAATAAACTATATCAATTATATAAGCTTGCTATGACTAATGATTAGGTAATTTACAGTCCATATTGATAATAGGCAGCACAAAGTTAGGACCACAAATGTCTGCAATTATAGCACAGAAAAGTTCAATTCATTCTTCTTATTGAATATCATATTGAGAACAGATGGACCACAAAATAATACATCACTGCAGTGCAAATGTCATTTAACATGCTATATAATTTATCTAAACCCATCCATTCCATTTATGTCTCAATTGTGCTGTGATACACTGAAGTGCTCGCCACTATGTGGCTTTAATGTCAAGGTACTTGAATTTATTCTAAAATCATGGTAAACCTATACTGTAGAAGACCTAAATGTCGAGTGACACACAAGTATTTCAGTTGTCAAATGGACAAATGGAGAACAAGTCAAATGGAGAATTTAATGTCATGATGGCAAGTTGGCCATGGTATCTCAATGAGTAAGAGCGACTGGACAGAAACCAGGAGATCTTTGATTCAAATCCTGGCTGTGGCATTGAATTTTTCATGTTGACTGTATCAGACACACAAGTGTTAGGCCTAGACACTGTTATATGTATTATACATATGTTTACAAGGAAGATGGTTACCATAACCTATTATTTTGAGATCATGCAACACACTGTCTTTAGGTCTTAGCTGCAGCTGATGCTGTACACATTTTAGGAATAAGTGCAACACTAGAAATGAAAGTAATGATGATTTATATTTTATTTATTTATTTATATTTTTAATTTATGTAAATAAGTGCAATGCTAGAAATGAAAGTGATGATGATGATTTATATTTTATTTATTTGTTTATTTATTTATTTTTTAAATTTATGTACTCCAACATTTAGTCATATTGCACAATTAATGAAATGGGTGAAATGATGCTCAAATGAACCCAGGAATTTTTAATTGCTGTTAAAAGTTATGACATTCTTTATTACTGATGGAGATATGCAATGATAAGTAAGGTTGAACGAACTTAATGCTATAAAATATTTATCATAAAAATTCATATCCAAGCAACTCACCCAAATATTTTAATTCGGGCCTCCAGAATATTATTACACACAGTTGGTTTCCATTATAAGCAAAGCAATACTATCGAAATCAAAGGGAATTAACTAAATTCAGTAAAAAGTCACAGCCACAGCTTTGGTATCTTTTGAAAGTTCACATACTTGGGATACATTGATACAATGAAATAAGTAACACACAAATCAGATACAATATATTGCACTACACAAAATAGATTCCACCACATTTAATTAGGAAACAAAACAAATACATCTTATAAGCAATTCATAATATATCATATGTTTGGGTTATTTAATCCAGAAAAAGTATTATAAAATAATAAATACTATCAAAAGTACTGTGCATGAAATGCAAATTTGTACAAGTTTGTTTTGTTCATGTCTATTGCCAAAAGCACAATAGTTAACGGTTTGTGATGAAATACTAAGAGGTACTGCCCGCCTCGGTAGCATAGACGATAGCATGTCTGCCTCACATTCAAGAGGTCCCGAGTTCGAATGTTGGTCAGGGTGAGTTACCCAGATAAGGTTTTTTCCAGGGTTTTCCCGTATCCTGAAAGACAAATGTCAGGTAACTCTAAGCTTCATGGACCCTGGATGCATTGAGGATCATTTCACCCATTTCATTCATCGTCCGATATGACTAAATGTTGTAGGACGTAAATAAAAAAAAAGCAAAAAAGTAAAACAAAGAGGTATTAGATATCTGTGAAGCTAATAAGCAATTGTTTAAGTATTTCTATCTTTGTTGCCTATTAATTATGTGCACTAAATGAATCGAAAGAAAATTAGAAAGTCCAAATCCTCCTCAATAGAGGATAAATAAAACCGTGAATGTAGGCTCAAAGTTTAAATAATGAAGAAATCACATAATTATGTTCATGGTGTTTTATTTTGGGTTAATGTTATTGTACATAAACACAATGAAGCCAAGTGACAATTACAGAGTAGCTGTAATTTAGGAAAGCTATTTTTGCAGTAATTTAATTTGGAAGCTATTTTCCTCATATGGACTGTTATATATGAGTGAAAGGTTTTATATTTAAAGCAACTAACAGAACATCAACTAATATACTCAATCAACTGCCTAAAATAACTTCACTTTCCCTGAAAATTTAGAATATGTTGGTCACAACAGTCCTTAAAATTTTAGTTTCTCCAATAATAAAGAAATGAAACTCCAAAAAGCATCTGCAGGATGAGAACATTTTAACATCTGAAAGACAAGTGAAGTAAGTTTTAAGAAGTGACTAAAATTTATTCAATTTATTATTATGTTTCACTTTTAAAAAAATAGCTTCAAAATTAATAAACAAATGTAATTTTTTTACAATTATTTAATATGCAACACAACACTCCAAATAATCATATTGGCAATATTGAATGTTGTTGGTAATCAGTGCTTAGTGCAATCAAGAATGTGCATTTGAAGGAAAAAGAGTATATACAGTGCTCTAAATCTATGCTTGGAATGGTACTTTTGGCAACACTGATGCAGTACCAGATGCGGTTATCTCACTTGGTAGGACGTGACTGCTATTAACTCAAAAACCCTTTATGCAAGAAGTATACCTATGAGTTACATTGTCATGAGACTATGAATGCAATGTTAATCAATTATTAATCGATGAATTATATTGATTATTAAAATGCAAGTGTAAATTTTCTTTCAATGAAGTTTTGTGTTTGGAAACAAATCTGATCTGTGTGCCTGATGACTGTAAGCTTATTGTTCCTATTTTAAACTTAGCTTCACCAATAATTCGTTCCCTAAAAGTTAATGTTATGAGAAGATTGATAATCCATGATCTAGAGAGAGTCAGAGAAAGACCACTACATAATAGCTTGAGTGATGCACATACAACTTGTGTAATGCATACCTTGCATTTGGTGTTCTAGAAGCAAGAATGTACATTTTCCAATTATGTACATTTTCCAATGGAATGTAATCCTTAGTAAAACACTGCTGATTTTACAAATATCTCATGAAAAGCTCTTGTCAGCTTGGAATAAAGTCTAATATTTATAGCATAGCAGCAAGGAACAGTAAGACTGGACAGTTATAGGCGGTATTGTAGGCATTAAAGTACATGATTTCCTGAACAACGTGGTAAAATATAAAGGATGTATCAGGACCTCAATAAGAATATTTAGCAAATAAAGGTTACAGTTCTGTATCAACCCTAGAAATGTAAAAATGGACAGAACTCTATTCAAAATATGATATAAAAGAGAAGTATAATAATCTTTTAGGTTTTTTTATGCATGGGTTCAATATTGCATTTGAAATAAACATAGAGTAAACAAAATAGCAAAATAATATTAGATTAAATGAGATATAAAAGTAGTGTGGAGCAGTAGGCATGTCCGCTTCACAATCAAGACGTTCTTTATTGAAAGTGTGTGATTGATTTGGACAACATTTTTTCCTGGCTTTTCCCTTACCCTTAGAGGATGAATGTCAGACAAATACAAAGCTCTATGAATCCCAAGTTGATCTGAGGTTCATTATATCTCTTTTGTTTAATCAATCAATATACCCAAAAGAAGGAGAGAGGAGTTGTTTCAACACTGTGTTAGGATGCTACATAGAAAACATAGAAAACAAAACTGAATATAATACAATTCATTAAGCAAACATTTTCAAAACCTTTCATACAGAGATAAAGTTTTTATTAACAAAAGTAACATTTTGTTTAATCAATCAATATACCCAAAAGAAGGAGAGAGGAGTTGTTTTAACAGTGTGTTAGGATGCTACATAGAAAACATAGAAAACAAAACTGAATATATTAGAATTCATTAAGCAAACATTTTCAAAACCTTTCATACAGAGATAAAGTTTTTATTAACAAAAGTAACAGAATGACTGACCAAACTTAGGCAAAATATCTCTGAGGTTATTCACTTTACAACTAGTTGTATTTGACTTCTCAGAATGACATAGTAACTACTTAACATTATTGTCAATTTCAACACCAAACCAGCATTTTTCTCAAGAAGAATGTAATACCTCAGACTGTAATTTATTCCTCCAATCCACTACACCACCCATAATTATTTGGAAGTTCTTTCCATGTTGTATGTAAGTATTCATTCACTACCTGATAATTGGAGCAATTTTGTAACGGGAATGTCCAAATTAATTAATTACACTATTTGTATTGGTTTTTTACAGTGTAACATACAGTTTAATTTTTTGAGGCACTAGTTTCAGGAGCTGTTGCTTCCATTTTCAATCTCGAAAATCCAACTGTCATCTATTGGTTTCAGCTGTGGTCTTCTCTCTGGTGGTGGAACTATGAACTCATTTTTAAAATTATTGACTAATGCAATTTCAAAGTTTATTATTCAGTCTTTGTATTTCCAAATTAAGATGTTCTCCCACGTTGTCAGTTTGTTATGGATTAACACCCCTTTTAATAATTTTGGGTTTGGACCAAGGTGGTTGTCATTCCGAAAGTGAAATGCTACCCGTGACTTGTCATTCTGTTGAATTTGATATTTCTGAAATGTTCTTTGACTCTGGTGTTCGGTTTCTTTTGTTTGGCCTATGTAGAATTTTTGACAATCCTTACAACTTATTTGGTATATTTAGATCTATGAATTTGTGCAATTTCATATTTTTTTTTTTTAAATTTAACTATGTTAGTACTGGGTATGTATTGAAGGTGCTAAGATGATATTTCATTTTAGTTAATTGATGGAAATTAATCATTTCTTCATACTAGGCAAATATAGGCTAAGGTCTTTGATAGGTAGAGTCAACATGAAAAATTCAATGCCATGGCCAGGATTTGAACCATGGATCTCCTGGTTTCCGTCCAGTTGCTCTAACCCATTGAGCTACCATGGCCAACGTGCATGGTAGCTAACTCTAATTTGTCTAACTCTATCTATGATATTTCATTCTTTAAGGATCTTTTTGAGTTTTTATTACATTTTTTTTTGGGTAGTACCTACATGAATATGCTGTTGTTATCTTTTTCTTTGCTGAATGTGCTTACTTGCTTAATGATTATCCATTGAATTCCTTTTCTATTGTGAGTTTGTTAACTTTTTCCTACCGATTGAGTAGGTTTAATACATTGTCTAAATCTTTGAAACTACTGCAAAGATGTCATCAATATATCAATACCAAATCTTGAAGATCTATGAGAAAGTCATTTTTATGTGTGTTTCAAATGAACTCATAAATAAGTTTACTAAAAATGGTGAAAGAGGATTGGCCATAGATCAGTCTGATTTCTGCCTGTAGTATTTACCATTAGATCTGAAGAAGTTTTGCTCATTGCCTAGGTCTGTTAATGAGATATATTGAGATATTCTGATTTTCTGAGATATATTAATGAGATATTCTGCTTCTACTGTAGTTAGACATTTTCATAACAGTGTCTGTAGTTTATCTGTTGGTATCCTGGGAAAAATGATGCAACACCAAATAAAGCCACTCTGTCATTTTTGTCTAACTTTATGTCTTTAATTTTTATTTATTAAATATAAAGAAGACTTTAAATTTGTGCCTTCAAACCTTGGGAGCCTATTTACTTTGATTAGCAGTCATCTAGCCAAATTATATTTGGAGGCATTTATACTGCTAGTAATAATTTCTAAAATACAAGCGTACAAACTAAACAATCCAATTTTGTTAAGGAATGCTCTAATGCATATGGTATGAATATATTAGTTAGAAATAGTTATGTTACTCTACCACATCAGATTCTTTTTAAAGTCCTCATATATATTAAATAGAACGAAACTAAGGAATAAGGCTTGTTTGTCTGAAACATGGAAAATTTATTCAGGGATTATAACAAAATAATAAGAGCTGACCTCTAAAGACCTATATATTATAGCTTATTTTCTTCCAAGAACTAGTTCATCAACTATATTAATCAATGATACACAATTTATAATACAATGAAATTCTGAATAGAAGAAAGAAAAAAAGAGAGAGAGAGAAAGACAGATGCTTCACAGTACTCTAAAGACAGAACAATACTTTGTATCCTATTATCTTTGAACTATTTCAAATAAATTAATTGTAAACGATAAGCAGTTAATGACATTATGCAATTGTGTATTAAACTTCTTTGGTGCAAAAAAAGTAATAGCTTGTTTATAAAGTTTTTGATCAGTAAATGGAGTAAAGATTTAAATCAAGTGGTACACTATTCCCTTATACCCCTTTGGCTTTGGCTTTGGTTTTATTTATTGACAGTGTAAAATACATCGAAGGGTGTGCCAGTGAAGTGGAATATTCACAACTCGTTCAATGCAGCTAGGCATTGGGATCAAACTATCATCGCAGCTGAGTGAAGTGACAGAAAGTGCTGTGATCTTCGCTAAGGGATATATTGGCTATCACATTCTATCTTCAGCCAGGCTCCGAGCTCTCTAACTGCTTAGGCGCGGATGCTATGGCTCTGCAGAGCACTTTTTGCCTTAACAAAGGAAAATCAATCCATCAGGAGAGCTGTGCTTAAATAAGATGTTTTCCCTTTCAGTTCTCAATATTAGCAAATACCAGGGAGGTGCTCTAACACATAGGTCAAGTTTAGAAAAATGCAGAGCTATGGTAAGTTCTAACTTATGCATTAAAGCTGTCAGAACATATATTTTACTTGCTTATTTCAATTGGTATCTAATAAGACTTGCTAATTTTTTAAATTCCAACTCATTTGAAACACAGCAATCAATATTCTGAGCTATGGTTGAGCTTCTGCTTCATATGCACTCTTTGGAAATGGGTAATTACTCATTTCAATATTTGTTCATTCGACAATGCACATTATAATATTGTTGTCATGTTCATTGTTACATTTTCTTTTGGCCTTTAGGAAAAACCCATATGGTCATTGAAGGTACTTGTTACATTGGAATTGAGGCAATGAGTAAGCAATAGCATATGTCCTATTATTGTGTTTTTAACTTGTGTTTCTTCTGACCATTATGGTTAATATCTTTTACTAAACTGTGATACATAGATCATTTTGTCACTCTTTCTGTAATAATAATAGATAATACTAATATGGCGCGTTGGCCATGGTAGCTCAAAGGTTAAGAGTGACTGGACGGAAACTAGGAGATCCGTGGTTCAAATCCCGGCCATGGCATTGCATTTTTCATGTTGACTCTATCCATCAAAAATCTTAGCCTATGTACGGATAGTGAGGAGAAATGATTTATTTCCATCAATTAACTAAAATACTACTACCAATAATAATAATAATAATAATAATAATAATAATAATAATAATAATAATAATAATAATAATAATAATAATAATAATAATAATAATAATAATAATAATAATAATAATAATAATAATAATAATAATAATAATAATAATAATAATAATAATAATAATAATAATAATAATAATAATAATAATAATAATAATAATAATAATAATAATAATAATAATAATAATAATAATAATAATAATAATAATAATAATAATAATAATAATAATAATAATAATAATAATAATAATAATAATAATAATAATAATAATAATAATAATAATAATAATAATAATAATAATAATAATAATAATAATCGTTCTAGGAACGATCTACCAACACTAATAGTACTGGAAGTGGGAGACAGGAAAATGACTAAATGACTATTAGAACAGTCTGCAACATTCGAAGTATGCACACTTCTGTAGCATACCTACACCTCTGTGATGGTATCGTATCTGTTTCCCATTTGAGGTTCGAACTTCGATTCTCGGCTAGGCCGGTTAGCCTGGACAAGGATGTTTTTCTCCGGTTTTTCCTTAGAGTAAAATATGAATGATGGACAACAGCTCTATGGATCCTGGATTAATTTCAGCATCATTTCCTCTATTTAATTGATAATCTTCTATGACTTACGAAGGCGCAAAAAAAAAAAAAAAGGAAAAAGAAAGAATATACATCGCTATGTATCTCCAATATCACCATGCATAACTTTTCACTGCAAGAAAATGTTTCCCGTGGCAACAACTAATGTTCTGCAACAAAATTAAATTACATGCGTGATGTGAAAACTTGCATATTTGCAGTGAATATGTGTTTATTTGTAATATAATACTGAGCTAGTTGCATTGTGATCTGTGATCTTACAGTGTAATTTGTAAATTATCGTTTTATATGAAAAGTATTTCGTAATTTCATCGCCACTTCGTGATGAAGAGCTGAGAGTCCAGCTCGCGAAGGCTGGATGGACGTCCTACACTCTTACAAGATGAAGATAAATTGTGAGGCTGGCTCAGATGCAGCTTTAAATAATCTGAGACGCAAAAGAATTCTAGGAAGGAAAATACCACAGGTTATGTAAGTGAAATAAATAATTGTACGGAAGACAAAGCACTACATGATTCTGAATATATCAGAAACCGAATTAAGGATACTGTTTTTCAAGGGCGGATTGTTGTTAAGGACCAGAGTAGTCAGGTCCCCTATAATATAAAGCAATTTTAGCTTTTTTCCTTTTTTAGTTTGAAGAAAACATTTATACCAATTGGTCTCACCAAGGCGGCCCGGGTTCAATCCCGACGACAGCAAAGTGATATTTGTGGTGGAAAACGTGGCATAGGGATGGGTTTTCTCCGGGTCCTCCCGTACGCCTCGGTAGCGTAGCGTGTCTGCCTCACATTCAAGAGGTTTGAATCTCGGTCAGGGCGAGTTACCTGAATAAGGTTTTTCCCGGGTTTTCCCTTATCCTGAAAGACGAATGTCGGGCAACTCTAAGCTTCATGGAACGTCGACTTATTTGAGCATCATTTCACCCATTTCGTTCATCGTCCGATATGACTTAACGTTGGAGGATGTAAATTATAACAAACAAACAAACAAACTCCGGGTCCTCCGGTTTCCCCCGACAGCATTCCACCAAATGCTCCATCATCATCGTACCTATAATTCTTCTCACTCTCATATATATCATCCATTTCCTTCACCCTCACACCAAGCATTGGGCTGATCACTTATACTGGTTCTCTATGGGTTCCAAAACTTCGGTTGCTCAGACCCGACCTTAAAAGAGATAGAGGTACAAGAATCCCTTAACACCACGATAGTGGTACAACTAGGACAATTTAATAATAATAATAATAATAAGAAGAAGAAGAAGAAGAAGAAGAAGACTTGTATTTGATATGTTATTCAATTGTAATTATCATTAGAAACAAGTCATGATTCTTAGTAGTTACTGAAGCTTGGAATTCACAGTGCTGTACACAAGCGCACCAGTCCCCTTGTGGCGAAGCAGAACGTTGGGCCAGATTACATGGGCCCGCGGTCACTCTCCAACACTCTTCACACTTTTTCAGTCACGCGTATATGCTTCGCTCCCCTACTCTCCTTGATCTCACACACCAACGCCGGGACCAGCCAGCAGTAGCCCATTACATGAAGTTTAGCGTTCGTGTGATTGTTGTTGAAGTCGTAATTGGTGGACAAAGTAGTATTGTTTTGAAACTAATAGAATGGATTGTTTGCTGAAAAGTCATTAAAGGTAGAAGATTAAACGATTAGGTGCACATCAACCGAATAAATTTACATTTACACAAGTTGGGAGGAAAAACAGAAAGCTTTCTGTAACAGTTGGTCTAATAAAACATCGTGGATAATTGTAAGTGAAGAGAAGCAGAGGGTCTTTTATTTTTACTGCATATTTGTTAGTGAAATTCTGCGGACCAGTTTGGATGTAAGCATTTGAGACATTTCAGTGCATGAATTGCAAATCACTAGACTGTACACATCACTTTGAAAAACCCGAAAATTGAAATTATTGAAAAATAGACACTTATTGAACAGAGTGACGGAATGCATGAAATTTTACGAAATGCATAATCTAGCACTGAGGAGTCATAATGAAACTCATAAATCAGCAAACCGTGGCAATTAGATTATCTCTTCTTGGTGATCATGGCAGTGTGTTAGACGACGACCTCAAGTATCTGCGATACTACTTTAGTTAGTACTTACTCTTGATTGGGGGAAACATCCCACGGAGATCTGGGCATGACTAAATACGATAAATCTACCATGATTATGTATAGTATCTGCACTTGATTTTTGGAATTTTTATCACGTTATGAACACAGCTTTTTAATTTATACTGATGGTCAAAGAGCTCAAATGGCGTTGGTTGCGCTTATTCTATGTAACCGAAACATATGCATTCGGATTCCATGATAGCACTTCCATTTTTAGTGCAGAGCTTTATGCAATATACAGAGCAACATTATATGCACGTCGACGAAAATTGGGAGCTGCTTAATCTCAAGTAGGTCCCTCAGAGCACTTCAGAGCCTGTGCAACTATCTTCCTATTTTATATGTCTCCGCCGTTTGTATGGTGTGTGCAAGTATTCCTGGTCACGTTGGCTTCCCGGGGAATGAAATGACAGATTCTGAAGCTAAGACGGCAACTATACAACCCAGGTTTAATATACCTACCGTTACTTACATCTCGGATAGCAGTGTGGTCCTGCTGGCGGGTAGGGTGGTCCGTTCTCCTCGCTAGTAAACTTAAATTCTTAAAGGTACTTCCCATTCTCTGGGTAACCTCCTGTTGTTCATGTTACCGGGAGGAAGTGATTTGGGCTCGGTTACGCATCGGCCACTGCGTATTTACACATAATCATTTATTAAGAGGGGACCCTGCTCCAATTTGCCGGCTTTGCATTGAAGCTCTTTCGGTCCTTCATGTTTTGCTAGAGTGTTTCCACAAAGCACACCTTCGGAAGCTTCTGCAGCTGCTGGCTAATTTTACAAAGATACCTACGGAAGACAACAAAGTATTTGAAAAACATTTTTAAGCTAAATCATGATATTAAGCGATGAAAAATTTTTGTGCTCTTTGTCCTTTGCCGTGATTGAATGTGTTTATTTTATTTGGAAATTTTATAATTTACAGTGATTTTATTTTTGGCTATTGCCATGATTCGTTTCTTAAAGGTCGCTGATGACTTCAAGTAGTTGAGCGCCCTTACACATCATCATCATCATCATCATCATCATCATCATCATCATCATCATCATCATCATCATCATCATCATCATCATCATCATCATCATCATCATCATCATCATCATCATCATCATCATCATCATCATCATCATCATCATCATCATCATCATCATCATCATCATCATCATCATCATCATCATCATCATCATTATCATCATCATCATCATCATCATAATCATTTCCATTATGTTCCATAATTTCTGTACCACAGCATTTAATTGAAGGTGTATTAAATGAAAGTTCACAACAGAATTAAATCTGTCATCAGAACATAGATTGGAGGGGCCTTCTCGTTTGTAATGCCTACCGGTTTCATAAAGGCCTAGGTTTGGCCCACCCTATCCTTAATATCCAGCAATAAGAACCGTGACCTTACAATTTCAGATAGGTGGCCGGAGACTATTTATCAGGTAGTGCACATGTAGGCTCATTAAAATTTACGGTTATCCATTTGTGGGCTCTCTCTACTGCGCAAGGGAATCATAGAGACGCAGGGAAATAGTAACTGCGAAGGTGCTCTAAAATCCTTATCCCATATCCAGGCAGCATGTCACTCATTGCTTAATTAAAATATATCCCACTATTTCTCTGGCACTTAATCCTAAACCACACTCCAATTCTCAGGTCCTCCTGTGGTGGTTCACACAGTAAAACACTTGTGTAATATTCATTGCTTTCACATTAATATTTTGAGCTTTTGTTCACATTAACCTTCGAGCATATTTTGTTCATGATACAAGGCGATCCTCCAATCTAGCACCGATTCCGATTATTCTATATTCTGTGTAAATTGATCTAAGGAGCTTCTTGTGTAACACCGCATCCATGACTGCAAATTTCTTAACGATTATTTGAAATGCTTGTCACTAATGAAGAGAAAGGAACATATATTTAGGTTTTAAAGAGCACGTGAGAAATACATTACACACTAATTGAGAAATCCGCTGTTTCACAGCATTTTCGGTGCACTTTTAAAAGCCATTTGAAAACTAATCATATTCTCCATTTCTGAATATTAAACATATATAAAAATATACATTTATTACATTTTGTGGTTCATAGGAAAATGACTTCACTGCACGGTTATTTCAACCCAGGAAAACACCTGCTACAAGCCGTAGGAGAAACTGTGACAACGAGTCTAGGATGATGATGAAGATAACAGTCTCTGAAATATCTTGCATTAGGATTTGGAGTACAAAGTGAAACTAAGGTAATTGAAGTTCCATTAAAATAGCTAGTCAAATGTGACAGGTGCAGATGGACACTTGATAGAACTTTTATGTTAACATACGCTTCCACCAATTTGCAACTTTTTTATTTTTTATAACTCATAGCTCCATTATGTCTGACTTTTACCATGCTTTGCCTTTAAAGGGCTCTGATGATCATGTAGTTGAGCAACACACACACACACACACACACACACACACACACACACACACACACACACACACACACACACACACACACACACACACACACACACACACACACACACACACACACCTCTCTCTCTCACTCTCTCTCTCTTATCATCCACCGATCAGCATTCCGCTGTTACACTGCTCTCCTCACATTTGCTCAACATAGTATTATTTTTTGAAATTTTTCTTATTTATCTCACTGACTTATTATTTTGCATCCCGAGTGCTTGTGAGTGTTGCATTAGAAACATCAATTTATTCCTGGAAAACTAAAATGTGGAACTTCCATAAGGAATAAGAAGGTGTCAGAACATTTTAATATTAGCAGTAGCAATGTAGAAGGTCCTAGGTGCGGCAATATTTTATTTGCCAGTATTTATGAAGCATTAAATAAACTAATTTGATATTACAATTATTTCCGGGCTTTTTGCCGTGGTCTGTTGGCGTAAGAACGTCCAAACGTTTCGTCCACAACTGCGGTAGACATCCTCAGTAGCGTGGTCGGTTTCCTTGGAGACGTCTGACGCAGCGAAACTCTCTCCAAGGAAACTTCGACCGCGACACTGAGGGTGTCTACCGCAGTTGTGGACGAAACGTTTGGACGTTCTTATGCCAACAGACCACGGCAAAACAGCCCGGAAATAATTAATTGTAATATGGACTCCGGCTGTGAAAGCTTACGTTCTCTCATAACTAATTTCAGTTTGTAATATGGAATTTTCTATAAGCATATAATTTCACTAAGCCTGGTTAAAGATGGACTTGTGCCCTCCCTCCCAAAAAGTGGGCAATTAGTGTGAATAAGCATTAATCCTCAAAGCACATGCACTGTTTTGTGAACCAAAACCTTAATGACAAAACATTTCATAAATTAACATTGTTTTATTTAAAATGCATGGTACATTATTGGCAAACATTTAACAACTCTCTTAAAAATATTTGAGCTAATTTAGCACTACCCAGATTTGGCACAGTAGATATTTACCTATGCCTATACAAGTTTAAAATTCCTATACATAGCTTTCAAGGTTAAAAGATATTCCTTAGTTCATTTTGTGAAAAATATATATTTTAAGTAAAATAAAAAATGTTACAAAAGATAAAACTGGCTCTAGGCTTAATTTATCAAAAATAAATCCAGTTTAGGATTGTAACAGATGTAGAACTTGAACTTGTTTGTAGTGATTGTGTACTTCCGCAGCTCAAGGAGAATTCTGAAAAACCTTCACCTTCTCCAGCTTCCTTTCTGGTCGATTCTGAAAAACACAACAGTAACAGGGTATTCTGTTTAAAAAAATTATGTAATTATTTACGCTAAAACAATTATACTTGTATTTCAATATGAGATAGCTCACAGGCTCTTTGCATGCTATATACACACTATTCATATTTTTACTCCCTCTAGCATAGAGGGCTCATGCAAACGTTCAAAGAGCTTTGGACCATATTCGTGTTTGGCCCATAAACATTTACATCCTTGAACACAAGTCTGATTGATACCTAGCGCGGAGAAACGCAAAGAGTGACTGGGTAACGCGTAAATCCCAGCCTCTGGTTATCATGTAGAGCTGTAATCGTATCCGCTGATAAAGGTCAGTCCCGCGGAGACGCCATTGTATGAGGTGATACATTCCTAAAGGCGATTGGGCCTCTCTGTCGTTACATTGGGAGGTGAGGCCCTAGGTGAGCAAGGACAAGACCAGGGCTTTCACCTAAGCAGGGGTGGCACCGAAGATGTGAGCACAATATCGGTGACGTTTGAAGTGGCGGAGCACATTGTCGCCATGGAGACAAATACACAGATAAGCAAAAATGTTAGGAACAGTGGAAAAGCAGTAGCCGAATTTTGTGGTCCTCACTACTTGGTTATTAATAGAAATGAGAAAGGCCGGAGATCCTGCCTTCAGTGCCAGAATGACAGCAAAAAGAATCAGGATAAAGCTGCTGAAAAGATTTTAACCCAACACTCAAAAAATGGGGCAAATTTATTCGACAACCCCTGAGCAGAAATGAATACTTTTTTTCAGTGTATGGTATAGAATTTAATAAGGAACATGGTCCTTTTTACGCCTTTGAACCTTTAATTTATTGTTATTTTTCCATTTTGTGCAATTTATAGTTAAATTTATCTCAGTCTTTTCCCATGATTTAGGTTTCCGAAGGACGCTGATGTCTTCTTTGGGTGCCCTTATATACGCAACGTTACATCACATCCGTACACGCCAGCAAGGACTACTGCCAATAAGGACACCTCAGCTATGTCACCTGATAAACCGTCAACGTCAAGGACTACGGCTAGCCCGGCTGCAGTATACCAAGCACTTGCGCTATCATTTAAGACCAAATATGACAGAACTGCCTTCTGAAATCTGCTCCGGTTAAGGCCAAAGGAAAAAGATGTCCAAGAATATCTTTTGTCCGTTTGCCCTAACAGAGTGCCCTTTTACCCCAGTGGTTGGGGGAAACTGACTTTGTAACATCCTTAAACTAATTGATCTTTTTGTGTTCATCTCTTCTGAAGAATCATCTGGAGAGAACTAGGATTGACGCCTTTCATCTTCATTGATCTCTATGTCTAATCGTTTCAAGGCTCTGGAACGGAAGCGTTCTTTTGGGAAAGGGATCTCTTCCTTAGAGAACGTGTAGCTAGAAGTTCCGGACCATACTGTCAGAGGGACAGTGAATAAAAGGCGGGATAAGCCTGCTGAAAATAGTGTTAGTTCAAAATTAAATAAAGGGTCAAATTAGATTTGACTACTGCTGAAGCTAGATTATAAAGTTTTTGAAGATAGCTTTTATGCTTTTTGGCAGGCTCAAGGGCCAGAAGGGCCAGGTCCTCCGACAATATTACACAACCTATAGGCGTTGTTTAGTTTAAAGAAAGAACTAAATTTAAATGTTATTGAATCATAATAATCATTACACACAATAATTTATTATACCATAATTCTTAATGACTACTGAAACTTGCAACCCGCGATCTTTTACGCGACAAACGCGCCAGTCTCCTTCGCGAAGCACAATGTTGGGTCAAATTATACAGGCCAGCGATTGCTCCTTAACTCTCCTTATACTTCACCAGTCACGAGTCTTATATCTTCCTCGTTGCCCTGCTCATCTCTATCTAGAATGCACACAGAAACTCTTGGGGAAACTATAGAACGAAAACAACGGACATATCTTGCCGCAGTCAGTTGGTCATTTTACAATACATTAAAGGATGTAAACGTTTCTTTTGAAGAGAACAGACAATGACCTCAGTGAAGTTTTGATAAAGAAGTTACAATTTTTAATGTTGAAAGCAAACTCATATCTCAACACAACAACACAGAACAGCGGTGTCGTTGAAGGTTGAACCTCCTCTTGAGAGGAGGGGACTTCGACATTTTGCCATTTCGGGACATTGTCCCTTAATGGCTTGGTAGTGGGTTTTAATGATATGACGGTGTGTACATGGTGGTGAATGGTAATATAATGGTTGTTTAGCTAGTTTATAGGGATTGGAATGTAATGAATAGCTCAATGGTTTGTATGGGCCTATGGTGGTGCTAGCACTAGTCTGGGTCGCTTGTGGGTATCACCGGGGTCGAGGTCGTATTCCCCCAGACCGCGGATTAGACTGCTGAAGCTAGAAGGTAGCTTGTTATAAAAACCATGGGATAGGGTAAGGATGTAGTCTGTGATTTTTGGGAAGGACAGGTCTGCATGGATATTATCATTAGGGATATACCAATCGGAAGCTGTTGCTTTTCGAAGGTAGCGGTTTTGAACGAATTGGAGTTTGTGGAGATGGGATTTTGCTGCAACTCCCCAGACTGTGCAAGCATAGTTTAGTGGAGGGCGGAGTACCTGCTTGTATATGAGCAATTTGTTGTTCAGGCTCATTGTTGATTTCCTATTATACATAGGATATAGTATGGCCATCCTTCTGGATACTTTGTTTGCCACAGTGGGATTGATGTGTTGTTTCCACGTCAGCAAGCATACGATGGTGCCGTAGTAATGAGCGGTCCCATCTTGACGTTGTGTTCCACGGGGGGGTGGGTGGCTTTTTAGACTCCAGGTATATTGTCTTGTCCTATGGAAAGATCCCCGGAGTATCCATTGCTCCTGGGTAGAAGGAGGCCCGGGTCCTCGGTTCTACGGGTCCAGGAATAATGTCAGTAGAACCTCTACACTTAACTGGTAGCCAAGTGCATATTCCGACTTTGTTGCAGAAATCTTTCACTTATAACACGTATGTACACTGCTGAGCTTATCAATTAAATTTGCTTATATGAAATACTTGTCCCAAAAACATAAAATCAGTTATTTTCCGCCAACATTCGTAGATTCGCAACATTTTTCTGGTCTTACACCAAAAGGCAGTGATCCGTTGCATTCAGTTTGCAACAAACACACTCCAGCTACTTCTAGAACAACATGGAACTTTCAGCCACATGTAGTGAACAGCGTTCATGAAAATAAATCCCTTTTTATAATAACATTGTTTTGAAGAGATTGAGCAGGAAAGTGGGTGTGTTGGTGTAACAATACCCGAAGCCTTTAGTTTGATGAATTTACTGAATAATTAAGAAGTTTTGTTATTTCTAAATTTTTTTCTATGACATTATGAAACATGCTGACGTTCGGTAAAAGAATTGCTGATAGTGTTACAATATCAAATGATTTGCAGTGCTGAATCTGAAATTCATGAGAACATTAGAGGATATCAGGTTGATATATTGCTCCCTCCCCTCAAGAAAGCGACCGAATTACAGTTGCGCAACAAACCTAATTCAGATACCTGAATTCAAAGAACTGTGTGACACAGTGTTCAGCCAAATGAAAGGAAAATTTTAACAGAATAATATAATAATACAATTAATATATAATAATTTAATATAAGTACAATAATATAAATAATATAATATATAACAATATAAATCATATTTATATATAATATAAATATATTATATAAATTTATTTATATACTATACATGTATAATACTTTGGAATTATTGACCAGAAGGAATTTATTTCATTCAGAGAAAACTTTCCTGTTGATTCTGTAAGAAAATTTGCATAAACTTACAATCCCATGTATCCTATAAAAGTCTAAAAATGCACTGTTGGTGATTTATCTTAATGTTACATTCAAAGATATCTCTGCAGTTTGTGAACTGTTCAGTTTTTTGATACAACACTCCTTTCAGGAAGTAATTTCTGAAGAACACAAAATGCTAACTAAAAACTGTGGCTTCAACAGCGGAGTCAGAGAGAAGTTTGAGTACATTGAAAATAACTGTCTTTCCGTAGGACACTTTGGGCCAAGATGGGCTTAATTTCTTGGATGTTTGTTCCATACACAGAGAGAAAATAGGTGAAATCCCTAACTTCGTCAACAGAGTGATTGAAATGTTTGCTGCCTAGAAGAATAGACGTGCTCAACTCTTGTACACGTATCACTGTTACTTAGTGAGTGTATTTTATGTTTTAATATTAGTTATAGGATGATTAAAATGTATAGTGTTTTCACACATTTCTGTCATTGCAGTGTTTTTGGCAGTGCAACTAAACCTGGTTTAATTGGTATAATCCTACTTTACTTTCATTGCAGTCATCTTCATGACTGGTTCCACCAAGAAAAATGCTCACGAGCTGCCACTGCTGCAGCTGCAGTATGTTAATGAAAATAAATTAATATTAAATTTAATTTGTTTAGGAACACTAAGTATAAATTTATATTAACCATGGAAGGCTTCCTGATCCCAAAATATTATTTTTTTCTTCAGTAATTTCTCGATATGCACCATAGCTACTTTAAATAAATGAAATCAATTGACATTAAAGTTATGTGGCATGGAAGCGTTCTGTAAAAGTATATGTAAAAATATGTGTAAAAATGCAAGGCTTCCTATGTCGTGAATAATTATTGGGACCATAAAATCATGTTAAACTTCTTGTTTTTAATTCATACCTAAGTAATAAAATCAGGTACTGAGATATTCTAAATGGTTTTATAGTTTCATTACAAAGTTGATTTTTAGTTATGTTAATTTCTATACTTTTATAAATGTCTGATAGTTGTAAACTTCTGCTTGACAAAGCCAGCATGAGCGATCTGTTGGTTTTCTTGACATAATAGATTCCTTCATTCACAAAAATGAAGAAACTAATGTAAACAACTAATGTAAACAGTGTTCTTCGAACAATTTAATAATCCTTCTTACCTATTTTAACAGGACTATGGTAACATAAAACAAAATAGTAATAATAAAAGTCTAAAAGAACAACTGGCAGAAGTTTTAAGAAATTGTTTGTTTGCTATGTATAGTTTGAGTATACAACATAGCTCCTGTAAATAAATAAAAAATCAAGCTACAATAAGCCCTTATGCTATGCAATCAGAGGTTGTAAGAATATATTTTCTTTGGAAAGACTTCTGTGACACAAACAGTTATTGTTTTGTTATATATTCTGTCAGGATACACTATAACTACTGTAAATTAATGATAATCAAGTGACATTAATCTAAGGGTAAGAAAGTATAAAGAGTAAGTATATATTTACTTCGGAAGGCTTTTCTTTGCCACAAACGATTATTATTGGACTGTTAGATATTGTCTGGTACACATTCTAGCTATAGTAAATCGTTGGAAATCAAGTAACATTAAAATGCAATGCAATGGAAGTGGAAGTTAAATATATATTTACTTTAAAATGCTTATCCTGCTTCAAACAATTATTAATTTATTACACATTTGTCAGTATACATTAAAGCAACCCTAAATAAATGAAATTTTATTTTGAAACTTGAAACTTCCAAAGCAAATTGGCATAATTAAAGAACTGGAAGCCAAAAGTAGGTAATATGACAGTGGGGAGAGTTGTGACAATGTTATGTACAACTGGAATGTATAAATGAAAAATAATGATTAGCTTTTCTTATTTTTAAAAATGTATGCCATTTTTTGTGGAAAAAGTATACCAATCCAAGTAAGTATGTCAAATTTGGCTTACTTTAAATATGCCGTAATCACTTCAGTGTCAGTTGAAAGATCTTTCTCAGCATATGAAATAGTTATATCAGATAAACGTAGCAGTTTAACAGTGTTTAACTGGAAAAAGTTAGCACCTATACACTGTAATTCCAATTATCTGTACAAAATACTGTAGAAATTATTAATTGATGTTAAACAAAATTCAAGAGCTGAAATGTGAAATAAAACTTTTCCTCTATGTAGCAAGTAAAAGCTTTTCTTTGTATTTAATTTTATCTAATTGTTCTTAACTATGGAAGAAAACATATTAATGTACATATTTCATAAGTGAATGTTTATTTTGTTAATAAAAACACACAGTGGTTGTAGGCATTATTTTGTATCGTATTGTTTTATATTAACCAATTTAACATATAGGTATTTAAATTCTGGAATTATTTTTAGTTATTAATCTAATGGACTTAATTACCTCTTCAGGTTGCACAGAATTTAAATAACCTAAAATGTGATTTTCGGGACCTATTTTAAAGCTTTTAGAACACTTTTCAAGGAACCTACATGTTAACTTTTAATAGCCTAAAAATCCGGAGACTACAAGTGGCACAGTTAATGTGCTGCGGTATATCCTCGCTTGTGTACTTTAGACGATTAAACAATATTCTTCTATGTTACTTTGGATTTATCAAGTTAGTGCATTATATGAAACCGAAAGTCTATTGTGATCTATCCATCGGTTAAGTGCTCTTTAGAGCATTAACGACATTCGTTTGTTTTAGATGTTTATTTAGGACTGTGCATCATGCGGTAGAGCTCCGCTGTCATCCATTTAATGCCGTCGTAATGGAATACGGCAAAAGACTAGGCAACACACCTTCAAATTAAAATTATATGATGACAGTATTTGGTTCAGTTTGAGTCAGAAGATGTCACAGGCAGGGACGTATTTAAAGGGGGGGTCCAGGGGGTCCGGACCCCCCCAAATGAATTGTCATTCCGAACCTTTAATAAATAAATAGTTGAAATAAAACTAAGTTTAAAATGAATTGAAAAAGTTTATTTAAGTTTCTCTTCCTAACGTCTCTATTCACTGTAAAAAACAAGGCCGCCTAGTGCAATGAAAAGTCTTAATAAGTAGATAGTCAACATGAAAAATTCAATGCCACGGCTGGGATTTGAACCACGGATCTCCTGGTTTTCGTCCACTCGCTGTTACTCCATTTGACTCGTATATTTCCCCGGTAAAACACTAGAGGCTCTCGCATCCGAGATACACCGTTTGTGGCGCCTTACAATTGTAAGTACTTGCATTGTAAGTATTACTGTGATGAAGCCTGATGAAGCGAGTGTAGTAGCTTCATCACAGTAGTACTTACAATGCAAGTACTTACAATTGTAAGGCGCCACAAACGGTGTATCTGGAATGCGAGAGCCCCTAGTGGTTTACCGGGGAAATATACGAGTCAAATGAAGAATTGAATGTCATGACAACAAGTTGGCCATGGTAGCTCAATGGGTAAGAGTGACTGAACGGAAATCAGGAGAATTGTGGTTCAAATCCCGGCCGTGGCATTGAATTTTTCATGTTGACTCTATGATAAACCTTAGCCTATGTACGGCTAGTGTGAAGAAATGATTAATTTCAATCAATTAACTAAAATCTTAATAAGTAATTTTATAAAAAATAATAATAAATAGTTTCACAAGAAATAAACATTTCTGAGAAAAATATTAGCAACAAATGACTAAATGATCAAATAAATCTAAAACTGTGACTTTCTTTTGTTCCCGACTGTGCACCTCTTGCTTGTCCTCAGGACTGTCTTCAGAACTGAGTTATTTAAACTGAAACAAGGATCATTGACTAAAGTGAGTTAACATCTTCTTTTGGATGGAAGAACTTTCGTCAATTTTCTCTTCTCAGAAACATCTCTATTGATTCCGATTAAAATACCGCATGCTTGAGACACGACAATTTTGAATTTTGGGGGAAAAGGCGATAAATACCTCTTTAATGTCCATGATTATTTAACTAAGAAACCAGGTTATCATAGATAAAAACACCAGGTTAAAAGAGAACGCGGAGTTCATAATGTCACCCAATTAGCGGAAGGTATGACGGCACAGCTGTGTGGGAAAACCGGAGGGAGCTGAGCCACGCCTTCCATTAGTCTCTGTCACTAACTGAAGGGTGGTTAAAGGAATGTCACCCGCCCCTGGATGTTTCTCTCCCCTTCTCCGGTGGTCTGGAACGTTCGGTAATTAGAGACTTCTAGAAAAACACTGACATTCCTATAAAAAGGATTTCAGAGAGACAGTTAGTCAGTGTTTGACGTGCTAGTGAAGTAGCGCCGTGTACGGGCATCGGAACGATAACGGACGAACTGGTGAATCGTAATTGTGTGCATTACGTAATTTTGTGTAATTGGCAAGTGTTTAACTGTAAGTCGGTGGAAATAAAGAACATTTTCGAGTGGTGAAATTGGACTTTTCATTTCACGAACCCACAAAGTCACACTGGTGTCAGGAAGCGGGAAAACAACATCACCGAACATTACAACAATGGAGGCAGCATTAGAAAAGATTTTAGCGGAACTGAGAGAAATGAAGACGGCTAAAGACAACATCACTGAGAAGATGGAAGAAATGAAGGCCGAACTAACAACAAAAACGGAAGCGGCAAATAACAGCCTGGCCGCGAAGCTGGAGACTACAAATAACAACCTGGCCGCAAAGCTGGAAGAAATAAAGACGGCTAACGATAACCTCACGGAGAAGATGGAAGAAATGAAGGTTGCGAACGAGGCCCTCGCCGCGAAATTTGAGGAACAGTTGGCCGGCGTGAGGGAGGACGTCACGGGACTCGGCAAGCGGATCGGCCAGGTGGACGAACGCGTCGGAGACCTCGCGAGCCGCGTTAATGAGCTAGAAGGAAAGGCCGACAACAGCACCAAGTCCCTGAGCGCCATGGTGGAGGACGTCGTCGGCAGGAAACTGAAGGATTTGAAGGCCGACGCACCGGGACGCGACATAACATCGCCGCGCGTCAAACCTCCCAAGTATGACGGCGCGTCAACGTTTGAGGTGTTCCGCCGCCAGTTCGACACAGTGGCCAGGCACAACGGATGGTCACTGGAGGAGGAGGCCACACAGTTAATAGCCAGCCTCCAAGGAAGAGCCGCGGAAGTCCTAAACGCGGTGCAGACGACGGCGGCGCCCAAGGACATCTGGGAAGCCCTGGAAGATCGCTTCGGGAACCACCGCTTAGCCGCAGCATACCGCAGCCAGCTAAAGGCAAGGTCACAGCAGCCGGGGGAGACGCTGCAGGAGTTCGCCATTGCGATCGAGCAGCTGGCTAGCAAGGCCTTGGTTGACCTGCCACTGGAGTTCGTATCCCGGGAAGCCGCCTACAATTTTGTCGACGGGGTACGGGACACGGAGATTCGTCAGCGCCTAATGCTCGGGGAATATAAAACCATCCACGAGGCGCTGACAGCGGCATTAAGGATGGAGGCGGCCAAAATAACATCCACCCCGACGTCGAGAACGAGGAGTGTCCGCTACGCCGGAGACAGAAGACCACCTGAGGGACGCCGGCGAACACCCAGTGGCCTGTGTTGGGGGTGTGGACAGCCCGGACACCTGCAGAGAGACTGCCGACACCAGGAAGAGCAGCCGGAAAACGAGTAAGGGCCGTCGTGGAGAGGGGCACGTCGGCGCCATCACCACCATCACCACCATCCCCTCGAGTAACACTGTGCGCCGTCAGCCGGCGTATGGATGACAGCCTCATCGCGGACGGTTGGATAAGAGGAAAGCCGTGCCGCGTGCTGGTGGACACCGGGGCGGCCGTGACCATCATCAGACCTGACGTGGCGAAGGGTTTGCCGACAAGGAAGCCAAGCCGGCCATACCAGCTTGTCACGGCATCGGGCGACACCTTGCCAGTGGAGAAGGAGGCCCTGCTGGAGCTGAACTTGGGACGGAGTGCCGTGCGTCTGTGGGTGTTCGTCGCGAAGGTGGCTGAGGAGGTGATTCTGGGACTGGATGCCCTCAGGAGCCATGAGGCGACGGTCGACGTCGGCAAGAAGGTCCTGCGGCTTAACGGAGAAGAGGTTATACTCCGTCAACCCGAAGAGCGCCTTGGAATTTGCAGGGTCGTCTTGGACGAAGACGTGGTTGTCCCCGCGAGGAGCGAGGTGGTGGTGACCGCACGACTGGAGGGCCAGAGAACCAGGAACATGATGCTGGACCAGAAGACGCCTGTAAACGGACTGTGTGTAGCCAGGGCTTTGCTGCCGTGCCGAGAGGAGGTGCCCGTGAGACTGCTAAATCCTACGGACGCCGATCACGACGTCCAGGCCGGGACGGAGTTGGGAATGTGCGAGCCCGTGGTGAGCGTAACAGCTATCGACGAGACACAGGAGCCGGCGCCGAAGCAACACCTGGGGCCCCGGCTAGAAGGCTTGGTGGAGAGGGCGGCCGACCACCTGAACACAGAACAGTTGGAGAAGGTTCGACAACTGCTAAGACGGTATCAGCGCGTCTTCAGCCAAGGTGATAGTGACTACGGCCGCACGGACAAAGTGCTTCACCGCATCGACACCGGAGACGCCCGGCCTATTCGGCAACCACATAGACGCGTTCCGCTGGCGAAGCAAGGGGCGGTGCGAGACATGCTGGAGGACATGAGATCCAGGGGAGTGATTGAAGAGTCTGACAGCCCTTGGTGTTCCCCTGTAGTCTTGGTGACAAAGAAGAACGGCGAGCTGCGCTTCTGCGTAGACTACAGAAAGTTGAACGCCGTCACCCGGAAGGACTGTTTTCCCTTACCCCGGATTGACGACACCCTGGACACGCTAGCTGGTGCACAGTGGTTCTCGACCCTGGACCTGAAGTCGGGCTACTGGCAGGTAGCTCTAGACGCGAGAGACAAGGAGAAGACTGCATTCTCGACGGGCCAAGGGCTCTGGCAGTTCACGGCTATGCCCTTTGGCCTCTGCAACGCACCAGCTACCTTCCAGCGCCTTATGGAGTCAGTGATGAGAGGGCTGACTTACGATGCCTGCCTGCTATACCTGGACGACATCATCATCGTCGGGAAGACTTTTGAAGATCACCTCGAGAACCTGAGTAAGGTGCTACAGAGACTGCAAGCGACCAACTTGAAGCTGAACGCGAAGAAGTGCCAGCTCTTCCGCAAGGAAGTTAACTACTTGGGCCACATAGTCTCAGCAACCGGAGTGGCCACAGACCCGGAGAAGACGCAGGCTGTGAGAGATTGGCCTCGCCCAAAGGATAAGAAAGAATTGCGCAGTTTCCTGGGGCTGTGCAGTTATTACAGGCGCTTCATAAAGGGGTTCTCCAACATCGCGAAACCCCTCACCCGCCTGACAGAGGAACACCGGCCTTATGTGTGGACGGAGGACGCAGAAAACGCTTTCCAGCACCTAAAGGAGACCCTGTGCAGTGCTCCAATTTTGGGTTTCCCACAACCGGGTGGCACCTTCATTGTGGACACCGACGCCAGCGACTATTGCATTGGAGGTGTCCTGTCGCAGATCCAGGACGGCCATGAGCGGGTGATAGCCTATTACAGCAAGACGCTATCCAAGGCAGAGAAGAACTACTGCGTCACCCGACGGGAGTTACTGGCGGTAGTAAAGACATTGGAGCACTTCCACAAGTACCTGTACGGTCAGCCATTCCACCTGAGGACTGACCATTTCGCCCTAACCTGGCTATTGACCTTTAAGAACCTGGAAGGCCAGACAGCACTTTGGGTCCAGAGGCTGCAGGAGTACGACTTCACCTCGGAACATCGTAGAGGGAAGAGCCACGGTAACGCAGATGCCATGTCCCGAAGACCCTGTCCAGAAGAGTGCGGCCAGTGCACAAGAGTGGAAGAGAAGGAGCGTGCCGCAGCAGTCCGAGTAGTTGTGGCAGTGCCTGCTGAAGGCTGGGATAGCGCAGGCCTGAGGAGGGAGCAGCTGGCGGACGCAGACTTGGGGCCACTCTTGAGGGAAGTGGAGGCAGGGACGAGACCAACCTGGGAGGACATCGCACCAAGGAGCGCCACCTACAAGTCATACTGGGCCCAATGGGACTCGTTGAAGATCAGAGAGGGCGTGCTGTTCCGGATATGGGAATCACCCGATGGGAAGACGCAGAGAGAACAGTTGGTACTCCCCCGGAGTAAGGTCCCGGAAGTCTTGGAGGAAGTGCACGCCGGGACTTCGGGGGGACACCTGGGAGCGAACCGAACGATCGACAAACTTCGGCAGCGATACTACTGGCTGAGACTCCGAGCAGATGCTGAGAGATGGTGCCGTCAGTGTCACGTGTGCGCGGCGAGTCGTGGCCCCCAGACTAGGAGCCGGGGTCGCATGCAGCAGTACAACGTCGGAGCCCCATTCGAACGGATCGCCGTTGACATTGCTGGACCGTTCCCAGTTTCCGACCGAGGCAACAAGTACCTAATGGTGGTCGTGGACTACTTCACCAAGTGGCCGGAGGTGTATGCCATCCCAAACCAAGAGGCAAAGACAATCACAGACTGCCTCGTGGAGCAAGTTTTCTGTCGATTTGGGATGCCGTTAGAGCTACACAGTGACCAGGGTACCAACTTTGAGTCCAACCTAATGAAGGAGGCACTACAAAGGCTTGGGGTGAACAAGACCCGCACGACACCTCTACATCCCCAGTCGGGTGGCATGGTCGAAAGGTACATCAAGACCTTAGAGGAACACCTGAGGAAGGTCGTGGCCAGCCATCAGCGAGACTGGGACGTCAAGGTGCCACTGTTCTTGCTGGCCTACCGCTCATCTACACACGACACAACTGGGATGACGCCAGCCAGCTTAATGTTCGGCCGAGAGTTACGCCTCCCTTGTGACCTGGCTTTTGGAAGCCCTCCGGAAGCGAAACAGCCAGCGACCGAGTATGTGGAGAACTTGGTGGACCATCTCCACGACATGCACGAGATGGCTCGCCAGAACATCCAGAAGGCGAGCGACCGCATGAAGACCAGGTATGACAGGCAAGCCAACAGTCAAGGGTTCCAGCAAGGTGACCTGGTCTGGTTGTACCGTCCTACCCGGACCAAGGGACGCTGCCCGAAGCTCCAGCAGCCATGGCAAGGACCGTACCGGGTGGTGAAGAGGATTAACGACGTGGTCTACCGCATCCAGAAGGTTCCCCGAGGAAAGATGTTGGTGGTACACCTGGATCGACTAGCCCGCTACGATGGTGCTGTTCGGGACGACCAGCTTTGAGGAGGGAGCAGTGTCACCCAATTAGCGGAAGGTATGACGGCACAGCTGTGTGGGAAAACCGGAGGGAGCTGAGCCACGCCTTCCATTAGTCTCTGTCACTAACTGAAGGGTGGTTAAAGGAATGTCACCCGCCCCTGGATGTTTCTCTCCCCTTCTCCGGTGGTCTGGAACGTTCGGTAATTAGAGACTTCTAGAAAAACACTGACATTCCTATAAAAAGGATTTCAGAGAGACAGTTAGTCAGTGTTTGACGTGCTAGTGAAGTAGCGCCGTGTACGGGCATCGGAACGATAACGGACGAACTGGTGAATCGTAATTGTGTGCATTACGTAATTTTGTGTAATTGGCAAGTGTTTAACTGTAAGTCGGTGGAAATAAAGAACATTTTCGAGTGGTGAAATTGGACTTTTCATTTCACGAACCCACAAAGTCACAATAAATTACGCAACTCCCGCAATTTCTACTTCCCTCGTATCAGCTATTTTCGAAACATCTCATCCTATATAACAATTGTTATGCACATTTGACAGTCTCAAAATTGCTCGTTGCATAATTTTATAAGAAACCTAGTATTTTATTTATTTTTAATACCTTTAACGTCCTTTAACTGGATAATCATATTGGGCAGTAAATGAAACGGGCGATACCATCACATCAGTCTAGAGCGATTAGAACATAAGATTTACCCGACATTCGCCTTATTAAGATAAAGGAATACCCTGTAAAAAGTCCTATTGAGAAAACTATCTTGATCTCGATTGGAAATCGCTTCTGCGGTGCCCAACTTGCGCTCATATGAGCAAAGGTGGATTTTTTCACTTCATCCCACCTCCTCATGAAAGCATTTCCCTTTTTCTCGCTCTCTCTCTCTCTACATAATGGAACGTTGCGTCTTATATTCGCAGACAGTGGGTGGAGGTAAACCCTCCTTCCGCTTACGCGTCAAGGTTGGCCAAGATCTCTTCACTGGGAGTCAGACACGCTACCACCAAACTATGGAGGCGGGCTCCAGTTGAAATCATTTATAACCAAACAGTTTGCCTGATGACGATACGCAATGGAGCAATCCTTCTTTATATGAGTTGCGAAATTGTGAGAACCAAAGAGACTCGTGTCAGTGTACGGGGGTACGGGATCAATGTTTACTGCCTCTACGACGTGCTTAGTAAGCACAAACGTGTTACATTCCATTTAAAAAGTTGATATTGAGATGTCATCAGGAATGCAAGTTTTGAGGACACCAGAACAGAAAAAAAAAAATGTCCGCGCGCGCCCCAGAACCCAAACATTGGAGGAATATAAAATGTAGGATTTAATTTCGTTATCTTTCAAGGATGCGAAACGAAGACTTTCAATAAAATCGTCCAAAAATGGCTTCAATAATTTTAATTTAAACACTACATATTTAAGATAGCTGCATAACAAATAGAATGCCTATTGTGAATTTTCTGGGGATAAACCCTGAAGTTCGCTTTACTGGAAGTGAAGTCTGTATAGCTATTCTAAACCTAACAGATAAACGAAAAGTTACTGCACAAGTAACTCGTTAAAATACACAAATAATGTCAATTATAATAATGTATTGCAAAGTTGACTAATTCCGATGTATTATTTGTTAGTGATAAAAATTCTCAGATACTTACTTAAAGGTATGCAATTTTTAACTTCTAAGGTCCTATTTCCTTTTTCATTCAAGGAGAACTATTACTTCTAATGCATCATTCAGTGGTTCGTTTTTAAATATCTGATTGCTCCTTATATCACTTTATCCCAGGTATAAGAACAAAAGTGTGCAATTAAAAGGTCTTTCTATAGACTTTATCCAAAGAAACAAGACAAAAACAAGCTTTTCTGAGAACAATTTGTAGAAGATTGGGTGGAGAAAGTAATGTGAATGTAATATATTACATCTGTTTTTAGTTTTACTAACATGATAAAAATACATCCCTGATTAATTATTAAAAGCAAATAATTCAACGTAGATTTTTGGACCCCCCCCGGAAATTGACTTCTGAATACGTGCCTGGTCACAGGTATATTAATGAAATGTTCTCCACTTCATTTCGGGAAGGCAAACTTTAAGCTGAAATGAAAAGTTGACTTAAATGTAAAACCTAGGCAGCTAATAAAGGCTTTGTGATGCTATCTTTAAAAACGCCAGAGATGATTGAATTTTCGTCTTTATGGATATCAGATAGGCAAAGTACTTCTATAATGTATCATAATGATGTGATTTGGTGATTCATTCGGGAAGAATTTTGCTTTGTTTGCTAAGTTGAAAGCCTCTCATTTCAGGCATCTCTTGATCGCTGATTTTATTCATCTTGAATTGTTATATTACACAAAGGTTTACTAGAAAAATATCGGTAGCTTTT